>SJYA01001729.1:968140-1112939 GCA_006410615.1 Neotragus moschatus
ATATTCTGAGAATTCCTTATGAATTTAAATTACTTTAAATATAATTACTAATAAAAAGCAACTTTTTCAAAATTTTTGAAACCATAAATAATAAAATTATTCTGCTTTATTGAGGCCATGGCGTCATTTTTAATGTTTTACACTGACTTTTTCTGTTAAAATAACCATTCTAATTTCTATTTATACATTTAAAATTATTTTAATTTTTTAATTATATTTTTAAAAAAACCTTAGAGAATAAAAGAGTATTAAATTTAAAAACAGAAAGCGAAAACTTTAGATATTTAAATTCATTTAGTTATGTAAATAACTAAATAGTTATGCAACTATGCATAATAGTTATGAAACTATTATGTAACTAAATAATAGTTATGTAAAGAACTAAATATTTTCTTGGTTTATAGACTTCCAGAAATGCATCCTTTAAAATATTCTCAATGCTGTAATCATACTATACACACTTTTTAAAAGAATGTCTTAAATATCCAAAAAATAGTTAACTCTGTTTTCCATTCCTCATTTCTCACTCAAGTCCACTATCTTTTAATTAAAATCACTTACCTGGTGTCAGGATTTATTGAAGCTCAGATTCTTTTGTCTCAGCACAGAAATAATTTTGTGTGAGGTAAAATGATAGGCAAATAGTGAGTTTTTTTTTTTTTTTTTTTTTTTGTCATATGATGCTTATGAGAGAGACAAGCTGGCAGGCAAGGGAGTAGAACCCCTAGAACAAAGCCAGCTACATTTTTTTTTTAATAAAGAAAAAGTGGGGAGGGAAGAAGACCACTGTCTTTGTTATTTTTCAGTAGATTAGTTCCCCTTTTGATCCTATATGGTCTAACTAGGACTGTCAATGCACTTATGTATATGTATATATGTATACATACATTTAAATCATTTGTATATTAACAAAAGGGTAAGGATATATACTAAAACATGGTAATTCATCCCAGGTTTAGTATGTTGTCCTCTTTCCCCTAGTTCCACCCTGCTCACCCTTTTTCACCTATATTCTTGTCTTGGGTACAGACAGAAATGCTACTTTCCAAGGACAATTAATTACCTGATTTCATGTAACAAGAGTCAGGCCCCATATCTATTGTCTTGAGTTTTAATTATCAGGACTTGTGGCTTGACTGTGCCTGGCCCATCAAGGTATAGTAGATTGTTGCTACATTACTGGATTATTTTCTTGAGTGGCCATTAGTTTGCAATAGTCTCCCAAATTCCCTGAAACTTATTTTTCTGTCTTTAATTTGCTAGTGAGATTTTTAAGCTACCCTATTATAATCTTATCAAATTCACACTAGAATTGCTAGCTATTTTATTTGGATACAAAATGGGAAAATATATATTTCAACTGGAAGTTTTAGAAATTATATCATTATGACTATGGCATACATATATATATGTATGTATGTATGTGTGTGCATATATATATATACAACCAAATTCATACCTTAAGAAAATATTTTATTGTTTTAGATCCTGTGTTTAAAAAAAAAATAACTTCTGGCTTTTGAGGAGAGCAAGATGGCAAAGGAGTAGGTGGACGTGGAGTATATCTCTCTCCACAGATACATCGGGAATATACCTTCAGACACAGAAGTGCATGCAGAACACCAGCTGAGAGCGGGCAGGAGTACCTGACAAGCAAACAAGAATATATATAGACACATGCAAAACTTGGTAGGACAAAGGAACTAGGGGAAAAGCAGGAGTATTAGTAGGACTGTATCTACCCTCAGCGGGTGAGGGGACTGAAGCTGGGGTCCGATCCCCACATCAACACAATTGTCTGAGCCAGAGGAAAAACATTTAAGGCTGAGAGTGAAACAGCTGATCTGTGGCAGCCTAAGTGGAATGAGAATCAGCCTTTGCCACAGCCATACATACCCTGGATAGGGATGTAGATCCCCTGGAAGGTACAGTGCCTGGGATCTGAAGTTTAGGGATTGTGGAGCAATACCACTGCAAGGGCTGCTGTTGACTACAAAGAGATGGGTCGAAGGGATATGAGGGAGGAGATTGTAGTGGGAAATGCCTGTGGAGGAAAGCCACTGCTGAGTCATGTGGAGGGGGTGGAGCCATCACGATAGCCTTTCTTCCTCAACACACCAGCATCAGCAGCTGAACATCAGAGAGGTTAGCCCATCAAACACCTGACATACTGTTCTATAGAGTAGGATTCCACCTAGGGTACTCCTTTAGGTGCCTGACATGCCAATCTACAGAATAAGACCTCAGCTGGGGGGCCCCTCTATGTGCCTGAACAGGTGGAGCTATGGAGAAAGACTGGCCAAAGAGGCCTTCTGATAACCAACTAAAAGAGGCTCAGAAAAAGACTCTTATAGGGCCATAACTCCTATGGCAAAGGCAGTCATGTCCCTGCACACTTGGCGCCACCAGGGTCCCTGCAAGTCAAGCAGCTGCACTACCTTCATGTCAACTCTCACTGAGGCAGAGCTGCCATAGGCAAAAAAAAAAAAAAATGTCTTTCACCTATGTGTGCAGTGTCGATTCAGTAGTGTCTGACTCTTTGCGACTCTATAGTGTGGTCTGCCAGGCTTCTCTGTCAGAGAGGGAGGTTCTCCATGCAAGAATACCAGAGTATATTGGTCAATACTGGTTGCCATATCCTTCTAGAGCACTTTATTTCCTGCTGCAATAGCCACAAATTCTCCTGAGTTCCTGGTGCTGCCAGAACCCCTGTGAGTCAAGCAGCTACACCACCTAACCACCTGGTCTTCACAGGGGAAAACCCAAGTCCTCCAGAGCAGCCTCAGGAGAAAACCTCAGTAGACAACCCATACGCAGAGCTGAAAATAAAACCACAATTGAAACTAAGAGGCAGTGTGGTTAAGGAAGGAAACCCCAAACCCTCCCTGTACAAGCTGCAGATTAAATCCACATGATCAACTAGGCAGACTCTGACTATGGAATATATAAAATGTCATTGAGAGCTCCCACAAAAGAAAACATACTAGTTCTGATAGCTGTGGACATTGGAGGCAAGGACATAGAGGAGGAGGAACAGGTTAGAATTTGAGATGCCCCAAGAGCAGGTCCAGAGATCAGCACAGTGTTAGAGGGCATCCTAGGGAGGTGAAGTGGACTGTGACTCCTAGTGAAGGAAAGGACTCTGACCTCAAGAAAAAGTTATTTTTATTGAAAATAAAAAATATCAATATAAAAATTAAAAATATATTTAAATTTTAAATTAAAAATATATAAAATAATATTTCTTGAAAATAAAAAAATAAATATTTTTCTTGTTTTGACTTGTTCTATAGATTATTTTGGATTTCATTCTTTTCTTTTTCCTATTTTCTGCCCTTCTGTGGTAGTTGTCAATTTTATTGGCACTACGAAACCTGACTAAGTTTTTGAGTTCATTTCTGACCAGAGATCAAGCCCTGAGCCTTTGGAATGGGAACACTGACTCCAAGACCCTAGACTATAAGAGAACTAACCCCAGTTAAATTCAGCTCAGTTGTTCAGATATGTCCAACTCTTTACGACGCCATGAATCGCAAAACACCAGGCCTCCCTGTCCATCACCAACTTCCGAAATTTACCCAAACTTATGTCCATCAAGTCAGTGATGCCATCCAGCCATCTCATCCTCTGTTGTCCCCTTCTCCTCCTGCCCCCAATCTCTCCCAGCATCAAGTCTTTTCTAAAGAGTCAACACTTTGCATGAGGTGGCCAAAGTACTGGAGTTTAAGCCTCAGCATCAGTCCTTCCAATGAACAGCCTGAACTGGTCTCCTTTAGGATGGACTGGTTGGACCTCCTTGCAGTCCAAGGAACTATCAAGAGTCTTCTCCAACACCACAGTTCAAAAGCATTAATTCTTCAGCACTCAGCCTTCTTCACAGTCCAACTCTCACATCCATACATGACCACTGGAAAAACCATAGTCTTGACTAGACAGACTGTTGGCAAAGTAATATCTCTGCTTTTTAATGTGCTATCTAGGTTGGTCATAACTTTCCTTCCAAGGAGTAAGCGTCTTTTAATTTCATGGATGCAATTACCATCTGCAGTGATTTCAGAACCCCAGAAAATGAAGTCTGACACTGTTTCCACTGTTCTCCATTTATTTCCCATGAAGTGATGAGACCAGATGTCGTGACCTTACTTTTCTGAATGTTGAGCTTTAAACGAACTTTTTCACTCTCTTCTTTAAGTTTCATCAAGAAGCTCTTTAATTCGTCTTTACTTTCTACCATAAAGGTGATGTCATCTGCGTATCTGAGGTTACTGATATATCTCCCAGTAATCTTGATTCCAGCTTGTTCTTCTTCCAGCCCAGTGTTTCTCTGCATATAAGTTAAATAAGCAGGGTGATAAATACAGCCTTGACATACTCGTTTTCCTATTTGGAACCAGTCTGTTGTTCTATATCCAGTTCTAACTGTTGTTTCCTGACCCGAATACAGGTTTCTCAAGAGGTAGGTCAGGTGGTCTGGTACTCCCATCTCTTGAAGAATTTTTCAGTTTTTTTGTGATCCACACAGTCAAAGGCTTTGGCATAGTCAATAAAGCAGAAATAGATGTTTTCTGGAGCTCTCTTGATTTTTCAATGATCCAGTGAATGTTGGCAATTTGATCTCTGGTCCCTCTTTCTTTTCTAAAAACAGCTTGAACATCTGGAATTTCATAGTTCACGTATTGCTGAAGCCTGGATTGGAGAGTTTTGAGCATTGTTTTACTAGTGTGTGAGATGAATGCAATTGTCCGGTAGNATTTTTCAATGATCCAGTGAATGTTGGCAATTTGATCTCTGGTCCCTCTTTCTTTTCTAAAAACAGCTTGAACATCTGGAATTTCATAGTTCACGTATTGCTGAAGCCTGGATTGGAGAGTTTTGAGCATTGTTTTACTAGTGTGTGAGATGAATGCAATTGTCCGGTAGTTTGAGCATTCTTTGGGATTGCCTTTCTTTGGGATTGGAATGAAAACTGACCTTTTCCAGTCCTGTGGCCATGGCTGAGTTTTCCAAATTTGCTGGCATATTGAATGCAGCTTTTCACAGCATCATCCTTCAGGATTTGAAATAGCTCCACTGGAATTCCATCACCTCCACTAGCTTTGTTCCTAGTGATGCTTCCTAAGGCCCACTTGACTTCACATTCCAGGATGTCTGGCTCTAGGTGAGTGATCATACCATCGTGATTATCCGGGTTGTGAAGATCTTTTCTTTTTATAGTTCCTCTGTGTATTCTTGTCACCTCTTTTTTTATCTTCTGTTTCTGTTAGGTCCATACAATTTCTGTCCTTTATCGAGCCCATCTTTGCATGAAATATTCTTTTGATATCTCTAACTTTCTTGAAGAGATCTCTAGTCTTTCCCATTCTGTTGTTTTCCTCTATTTCTTCTCACTGATCGCTGAAGAAGGCTTTCTTATCTCTCCTTGCTATTCTTTGGAACTCTGCATTCAAATGGGAATATCTTTTGTTTTCTCCTTTGCTTTTTGCTTCTTTTCACAGCTATTTGTAAGGTCTCCATAGATAGCCATTTTGCTTTTTTGCAGTTCTTTTGGGGGGGATTGTCTTGATCCCTGTCTCCCATACAATATCACGAACCTCCATCCATAGTTCATTAGGCATTCTGTCTATCAGGTCTAGTCCCTTAAATCTATTTCTCACTTCCACTGAATAATCATAAGATATTTGATTTAGGCCATACCTGAATGGTCTAGTGGTTTTCCCTACCTTTTTCAATTTAAGTCTGAATTTGGCAATAAGGAGTTCATGATCTGAGCCACAATTAGTTCCTGGTCTTGTTTTTGCTGACTGTATAGACCTTCTCCATCTTTGACTGCAAAGAATATAATCAATCTAATTTCTGTGTTGACCATCCGGTGATGTCCATATGTAGAGTCTTGTGTTGTTGGAAGAGAGTATTTGCTGTGACCAGTGTATTCTCTGCTTCCATTAACCTTTACCCTGATTCAATTAACTCCAGGGAATATCAAATAATGAGAACTCACACAAAGGAAACTGGAATGCAATACCCAGCATCATCCAACCACCAAGAGCACCCTGTGTAGGATGCCTCATGTAAACGACAAACAAAACAAAAATAACAAACCCAATAATCAGCAGATAGGATTACCACCTCACTCATCCTAGCCCATCAGAGGAGAAACAAACAAACAAAAATTCAGCACAGATCTCACCCTAGAAGCTTACACAAACTACTGGAACAACGTTAGAGGGCAGAAACCAAAAGAAAGGAAGTATTCAACCTTTAACCCTGAGAAAAGGAGACCTCAAACACAATAAGTTAAATAATAATAATAATAATGAAAAGGCAGAGAAATAGTACACAAATGAAAGAAAAAACTAGAAGCATGTAATTCCAAATAAATGAAGAGGAATTAGGTAAACTACCTGAAAAAGGATTCAGAATAATGATAGTGAAGATGATCAAAAATCTTCAAAGCAAAATGGAAGAGTCAATTAACAAAGACCTAGAAGAATTAAAGAATAAACATGCAGAGACAAACAGCACAATTATTGAAATTAAAAATACTTTACAAGGAGTCGAAAGAAGAATATCTGAAACAGAAGAATGAATCAGTGAGCTGGAATATAAAATAGTGTAAATAACTTCTGAAGAGCAGACTAAAGTAAAAAGAAGGAAAAGAACTGAGGATAATCTTAGAGACCTCTGGGACAATATCAAATGCTCCAACATTCAGATTATAGGAGTCCCAGAAGAAGAAGAGGAAAAAGAAAGGGTATGAGAAAATTTTTGAAAAGATTATAGTTGAAAATTTCCCCAACATGGAAAAGGAAATAGTCAGTCAAATCCAAGAGACACAAAGAGCCCCATATTGGATAAACCTGAGGAGAAACATGACAAGGCCCACACTAATCAAACCAACAGAAACTAAACACAAAGAAAAAAATATTAAAATAAACAAAGAAGAAGCAGCAGGTAACCTACAAGAGAAATCCCATATGCTTAACAGCTGATCTTTCAGCAGAAACTGCAGACCAGAAGGGAATGACAAATTATGTTTAAAGTAATGAAAGAAAAAAATCTACAACCAAGATTACTGTACCCAGCAAGGATTTCATTCAAAGTTGATGCAGAAATAAAAAGCTTTTCAGACAAGCAAAAGTTAACAGAATTCAGTACCACCAAACCAGCTTTACAACAAATGCTAAATGGACTCATATAGTCAAAAAATACAAGAGAAAATAAATATCTACAAATAAACCCCAAACAATTAAGAAAATGGAATTAGGAACATATATATCAATAATTGCTTTAAATGTAAAAGGATTAAATGCTCCAACCAAAATACACAGACTGGCTGAATGGATAAAAATGCAAGATCCATATATATGCTGTCTACAAGAAACACACTTCAGACCTCAAGACACATATAGACTGGAAGTGAGAGGATGTAAAAATATATTCCATGCAAATGGAAGGCACAAGAAACCTAGAGTAGTAATCCTCATATCAGACAAAATAGACCATAAAATAAACAAAATTACAAGAGATAAGGAAGGACACTACATAATGATCAACAGATCAATCCAAAAGGAAGACATAGCAATTGTAAATATCTATGCACCCAACATAGGAGCACTTCAATACATAAGACAAACACTAACAGACATAAAGGGAGAAATTAACAGTAACACAAAATCAGTAAGAGACTAACACCCTACTCACACCAATGGACAGATCATCAAAACAAAAAAAATTAATAAGGAAATACAAGTCTTAAATGATATATTAGATGTGATGGATCTCGTTGGTATCTTCAGATATTCCATTCAAATGCAGAAGCATACACCTTCTTCTCAAGGGCACATAGAGCATTCTCCAGGATGGATCACATCTTGGGTCACAACTAAAACCTCAGTAAATTTAGAAAATTGAAATTGTATCAAGCATCTTCTCTTACCACAACTCCATGAGACTAGATATCAATTACAAAAAAAAAAAAACCTGTGAATAACACAAACATATGGAGATTAAGCAACATAAGCAACATGTTTCTAAATAACCAACAGGTTACTGAAAAAAACAAAAGGGAAGTAAAAAACTTCTAGAAACAAATGACAATAAAAATATGACAATTCAAAACCTATTTCAAAATCTATGGGATACAGTAAAAGTAGTCCTTCCCTAAGAGGGAAGTTTATAGCAATACAATCCAACCTCAAGAAGCAAACAAAATATTGAATATACTTATAGAGTTAGTAGAGCCTAAATTAGAAATGAAAAAGGAGAGGTTACAATAGACAATTCAGAAATACAAAGGATTATAAGAGACTATTATGAATAACACTATGGCAATAAAATGGATAACCTGGAAGAAATGGACAAATTCTTAGAAAACTTCAATTTTCTAAGACTGAACCAGAAAGAAATAGAAATTATGAACAGCCCAATTACAAGCACTGAAATGGAAGCTGTGATCAAAAAATCTCCCAAAAAACAAAAACTCAGGACCAGACGGCTTCACAGGAAAATTATATCAAACATTTAGAGAAGAGCTGATGCCTATCCTTCTAAAACTCTTTCAAAAAATTTCAGAGGAAGGAACACTTCCAAACTCATTCTACAAAGCCACAATCACCCTGATACCAAAACTAGACAAAGATAACACACAAAAAAGAAAACTACAGGACAATATCCCTAAGAAACATAGATGCAAAATCCTCAACAAAATTTTAGCAAACAGAATTCAGCAATACATCAAAAGCTCATAAACCATGATCAAATTGGTTTATTCCAGAGATGTAAGGATTCTTCAATATATGTAAGTCAATCAATGTGGTACACCATATTAACAAAGACAAGAACAAAAACCATATGAATATCTCAATAGATGCAGGAAAAGCCTTTGACAAAATTCAGCACCCATTTATGCTTAAAACTTCAAAAAAATGGGCATAGAAGGAACCTACCTCAACATAGTAAAGGTCATATGTGATAAGCCTACAGCAAACATTCTCAGTGGTGAAAAATTGAAAGCATTTTTCCTAAGATCAGGAACAGTACAAGCGTGTCCACTTCCACCACTGTTATTGACTATAGTTTTGGAACTTCTAGCTACAACAGAGAAGAAAAAGAAATGAAAGGAATGCAGATCAGAAAAGAAGTAAAGCTCGTACATTTTTCAGATGACATGATACTGTGCATAGAAAACCCCAAAGATAGTATCAGAAAATTACTAGAGCTAATCAGTGAATTTAGCAAAGTTACAAAGTACAAAATCAATACACCTAAATCTCTTGCATTTCTATATACTAACAATGAAAAATTAGAAAGAGAAATTAAGGAATCAATACCATTCACCACTGCAACAAAAATAATTAAATATCTAGGAATATTTACCTAAGATGACAAAAGAACTGTACACAGAAAATTACAAGACACTGATGAAAGAAATCAAAGATGACATAAACAGATGGAGAGATATTCCATGTTTCTGGGTAGGAAGAATCAATATTGTGAAGATGACTATATTACCAAATGCAAAATATTGATTCAATGCAATCTCTATAAAATTATCAATGGCATTTTCCATACAACTAGAACAAAAAAATTCACAATTCATATGGAAACACCAAAGACCCCAAATAGCCAAAGCAATCTTGAGACAGAAGAATGGAGCTGGAGGAATCAAGCTTCCTGACCTCAGATTGTACTACAAAGCTACTGTCATCAAGACCACATGGTACTCACATAAAAACAGAAATATAGACTTATAGAACAAGATGGAAAATGCAGAAATAAACTCAGGCACCTATAGGTACCTTAGTTTTGACAAAGGAGGCAAGAACATAAAATGGGGCAAAGACAGACTTTTCAATATATGGTCCTGGGAAAACTGGACAGCTACATGTAAAAGAATGAAATTAGAACACTTCCTAACACCATACACAAAGATAAACTCAAAATGGATTAAAGACCTAAATGTAAGACCAGAAACTATAAAACTCTTAGAGGAAAATATAGGCAGAATATTTGATGACCTAAACCAAAGCAAGATCCTCTATGATCTACTTCCTAGAGTAATGGAAATAAAAACAAAAGTAAAGAAGTAGGACCTTATTAAACTTAAAACTTTTACACAACAAAGGAAACACTAAGCAAGGTGAAAAGACAACCCTCAGAATGGGAGAAAATAATAGCAAATGAAACAACTGACAAAGGATTAATTTCCAAAATATACAAGCAGCTCATACAAATCAATACCAGAAAAGCAACCCAATCAAAAAGTGGGAAAAAGACCTAAACAGACATTTCACCAAAGAAGACATACAGATGGCTAACAAACACATGAAAAGATGCTCAACATTCCTCATTATTAGAGAAACGCAAATCAAAGCCACAACGAGATATCACCTCACATCAGTCAGAATGGCCATCATCAAAATGTTTACAAACAACAAATGCTGGAGAGAGTGTGGAGAAAAGGGAATGCTCTTGCTCTGTTGGTGGGAATTGATACAGCCACTATGGAAGATGATATGGAGATTCCTTAAAAAATCAGGAATAAAACCACCACATGACCCAGCAACCCCAGTTGTAGTCATATCCCTAGAGGAAACCAAATTTGAATAAGACATATGTATCCCACTGTTCATTGAAGCACTCCTTACAATAGCTAGAACATGGAAGCAACCTAGATGTCCATCAACAGATGAATGAATAAAGAAGTTGTGGCACATATACACAATGGAATATAACTCAGCCATAAAAATTAATGCATTTGAGTCAGTTCTGATGAGGTGGATGAACCTAGAACCTATTATACAGAATTAAGTGAGTCAGAAAGAGAAAGATAAACATCATATTCTAATGCACATATATGAATCTAGAAAAAATGGTTCTGAAGAATTTATTTAGGAGTGGGGGGAGAAGATGGCAGAGGAATAGGACGGGGAGAACACTTTCTCCCCAGCAAATTTCATCCAAAGAACATTTCAATGCAGAGGAAAATCTACAAAACAACTTATGAATGCTGGCAGAGGTCTTCAGGCATCCAGAATAGCAGAACATTGTCTTCAAAAACAGGTAGGAAGAATACAAAAGACGGAGAAACAGACAAAGGAGCTAGGGAGGGAGCTCCGTCCCGGGAAGGGAGTCTTGTCCTGGAAGAGAGTTTTAAGAAAGAGAGGCATTTCCAAATGCCAGGAAAAGCTCTCACTGCCAAATTTGTGGCGAGCCTTGAAAGCACAGAGGGCAACATAACAGGGAAGAAAAAAAAAAATTTTTTTAACTAACAGATTACAAGCCCAACGGTAACTCCTCCAGCAGAAAAGACAGAGTAGACACCTGCATCCACCATTAGCAGGTGGGGGCTGGGCAGGGAAGCGCGCGAGATGCAGGCTGTAGCGCAAAAGAATCGGGCCTGAATGCCCTGTGCATAACCTGAGCGAACTAACTTGGGCTAGCACACCAGACTGTGGGACAGTTATAAACAGATATGCACCCAACATAGGAGCACCGCAATATGTAAGACAAATGCTGACAACTATGAAAGGGGAAATTAACAATAACACAATAATAGTGGGAGACTTTAATACCCTACTCACTTATATGGACAGATCAACTAAAGAAAATTAACAAAGAAATTCAAACTTTAAATGNTAAACATATATATTCAAATTAATAAAGATACAAACGATATACCATATACATAAAAATATATTCAAATTATATACAAATATTCTTTCCAATTTGGATCATCATTATGTGTATATTATATATACATATATATATATTATATTATCCCCTCTTTTATAGATTATTTTCCTCTATAGGCCATTACAGAGTATTGAGTAGAGTTGTCTGTCCTATGCAGTAGGTCTCTATTAGTTATCTATTTTATAGATAGTTGTTTCTTTATGTCAACCCCAATCTCCCAATTTATTCCTCCTTACCTTTCTCTCCAGGCTTTCCTGGTGGCTCAGATGGTAAAACATCTGTCTGCAGTGCAGGATATCTGGGTTCAGTCCCTGGGTTGAGAAGATCCCCTGGAGAAGGAAATGGCAGCCCACTTCAGTACTCTTGCCTGAAAAATCCTATGGACGGAGGAGCTTGGTAGGCTACAGTCCATGGGATTGCAAAGAGTCAGACACGACTGAGTGGCTTGACTTTCTTTCACTGTCACTTTTCTCTCCAGTAATTGTAAATTGTTTTCCAAATCTCTGACTCTATTTATTCTTTTGTATATAAGTTTATTTGTACTTTTTTTAGATCCCACATATAAGTAATATCATATAATATCTGTCCTTCTCTGACTTGCTTCATTCAATACGAAAATGGCTAGGTTCATCCATATTACTGCAAATGGTATTATTTTGTTCTTTTATAAGGCCGAGTAATATTACATTGCATATATATATAACTATATATATATTTTTTTAATTCTCTGCAGATCGGCATTTATGTTGCTTCCGTGTCCTGGCTATTGTAAATAGTGCTTTAGTGAACATTGGGGTGCATGCATATTTTGGAATTATTATTTCCTCTGGATATATGCTCATGAGTGGGATATGGTAGTTCTATTTTTAAAGGAACCTCCATAGTGCTTTCTACAGTGGCAGTACCAATTTACATCCCCATCAACATTATAAGAGTGTTTCCCTTTCTCCACACCCTCTCCAGCATTTATTGTTCATAGATTTTTTTGATGATGGCCATTGTGACAGGGGTAAGATGATAACTCACTGTATATTGAATAAAAGTGGTGAGAATAGAACATCCTTGTCTTATAACTAATCTTAGAGAAAATTATTTTCAGTTTTTAACCCCTGAGGAAAATGTTTGCTATGGATTTGTCATATATGGCCCTTATTATGCTGAGGTATGTTTCCTCTCTGTCCACTTTCTGAAGAGTGTTCATCGTAAACAGATGTAGAATTTTGTCAAAAGCTTTTTATGCATCTATTGAGATGATCATATGGCTTTTATTCTTCAATTTGTAATTGTGCTGTGTCACACTGATTGATTTGTGAATAGTAAAGAATCCTTATATCCTCCCTGGGGTAAATCTGACTTAATCATGATGTATGGTCCTTTCAATGTATAGTGGATTCAGTTTATTAGTGTTGTTTAAGATTTTCACATCTATGTTCATCAGTGATATTAGTCTGTAATTTTCTTTTTTTGCAGTATTGTTGCCTGGTTTTGTTATCAAGATAATAGTGGCCTTTTATTAATAAAACAAATATGTGAGTGCTCTTTCCTTTGCAAATTTTGGAAGAGTTTCAGAAGGGTGGGTTCTAACTCTTCTTTATGTTTGAAAGAATTTCCCTGTGAAGCCATCTAGTCTTGGGATTCTGATATTTGGAAACTTTCTTAATCACATTTTAAATTTCAGTACTGGTTATTGATATGTTCATATTTTCTATTTACTCCTGACACAGTCTTGGAAAGTTATACCTTTCTAAGAATTTATCCATTCCTTCAGTGTCATCAGTTTTATTGACATAGTTATTTGTAGTAGTTTCTTTTGATTCTTTGGATTTCTATGGTGTCCTTTGTAACATCTCCTTATTGTAAATGTATTGATTTGAGTCCTCTCACCCTTTTTTTCCTTGATGAGTCTGGCTAAAGTTTTATCAATCTTATTTATCTTTCCAAAGAACCAGCTTTTAGTTTCATTGCTCTTTTCTATTTTTGTCTCTATTCCACTTATTTCAACTCTAATATTCATGTTTTCCTTTCTACTAACTTTGGTTAACCTAGAAATTAAGAGATGCTTGCTCTTTGGAAGAAAAGCTGTGACAAACCTAGACAGCATGTTAAAATGCAGATACATCACTTTGCTGACAAAGGTCTGTGGTTTTCCCAGTAGTCATGTATAGATGTAAGAGTTGGGACATAAAGAAGCTGAGAGCTGAAGAATCTATGCTTTTGAATTGTGCTGGAGAAGGCTATTGAGAGTCCCTTGTACTACAAGAAAATCAAACTAATGAATCCTAAAGGAAATAAACCTTGAATACTTTTTGGAAGGACAGATGCTGAAGCTGAAGCTCCCATGCTTTGGCCACCGGTTAAACAGAGTTGACTCCTTGGAAAAGACCCTGATGCTGGGAAAGATTGAAGGCAAAAGGAGAAGTGGGTGGCAGAGGATAAGATTGGTTAAATAGCATCACCGACTCAGCATGAATTTGAGCAAACTCTGGGAGACAGTGAAGGACAGAGGATCCCAAAGCATTGCAATCTAGGGGGTCTCAAAGTGTCAGACATGATTTAGTGACCGAACAATAACAACTGACTTTGGATTTTGTTCATTCTTTTCTCTAATTGCTTTAGGTGTAAGTTTAGCTTGTTTATTTGAGTCTTTTCTTGTTTCCTGAGGTAAGATTTTATTGCTAATAAATTCTCTCTTAGAACTGCTTTTGCTGCATTCCTTAGGTTTTAGATTGTAATGTTTTCATCATCATTTGAGTATAGTTCTTTTTTTCTTTTTTTCTCTTAAACTTCTTCAATGATCAAGGGGTTAGTTATTTAGTAACATATCTTTTAGTGTCTACATGTTTGGATTTTTTTAGTTTTTCCTGATAATTTATTTCTAATCTCATAACATTATGGTTAGAAAAGATGTTTGATATAATTTCAATTTCCTTAAGTTTACCAAGGCTTGGTTTGTGGCCCAATATGTAATATGTCATCAATGCAGTTAATCCTGGAGAATGTTCCATGTTCACTTGAGAAGGAAATGTATTCTGCTGCTTTTGGATGGAATGGGTCTCTACAAATCAATTAAATTCAACTAGTCTGATATATCTTTTAAGGTCTATGTTTTCCCATTGATTTTCTGTCTAGATTATCCACCCATTGGTATAAGCAGGATGTTAAATTTCCCCAGTATTATTGTGTTACTGTCCATTTCCCCTTTTATGGTTATTAGCATTTGACTTATATACTGAGTTGCTCCTAATGAGGTGCATGTATATTTATAATTGTTGTATCTTCTTCTTGGATTAATCCTTTGATCATTATGTGTGTACTCCTTTGTCTCTTGTTCAGTTTAGTTCAGTTCAGTCACTCAGTCGTGTCCAATTCTTTGCAGTCTCATGAACTGCAGCACATTAGGCTTCCCTGTCCATCACCAACTCCCAGAGTCCACCCAAACCCATGTCCATCAAGTCAGTGATGCCATCCAACCATCCCATCCTCTATCGTCCCCTTTTCCCCCTGCCCTCAATCTTGTAGCAGTGTTTATTTTAAAGTCAATATTTTTTTTCTGATATGAGTATTGCTACTCTAGATTTCTTTTGGTTTCTATTTGCATGGAATATCCTTGTCCATCCCAGTACTTGCAGTCTGTAATTTCTCCTAGAGCATATATATGAGTTTTGTTTTTTGTATCCACATATTCAGTCTATGCCTTTTTGTTGGAGCATTTAATCTATACACTTAATGCAATTTTCAATATATATGTTCTTATGATATGTCTTAATTATTTTGGATTTATTTTTGTAAGTCTTTTTTCTTCCATTCCAATTTCGTTCAGTTCTGTTGTGGTTTGATGACTATATTTGGCATTTTGTTTCTGTTGCTTTTACATTTTTGTGTGTTTATCTGCTATAGTTTTTTGGTTTGTTTTTCCCATGATGTTTTGATATGGTAGTCTATATATGTACAAGGTTGTTTTACTCTCTTTATCTCTTTCTTGTCTAGAGAAGTTCTGTTAGCATTTGTTAAATGCTGATATGGCAGTGCTGAATTCTTTTAGATTTGTTCATCTTAAAGATTTTGACTTCTCTTTCAAATCTGAATGAGAGCTTTGCTGGGTGAAGTATTCTTGGTTGCAGTTTTTCCCCATTCATCATTTTAACTATATCCTGCCACTCTTTTCTGGCTTGCAGAGCTTCTGCTGAAAAATCAGCTAAAAACTTTATGGGGTTTGTTCCTTTTCCTTAATTAATTTAAAATTGTTTTCTTTGTCTTTAAAGTTTTTCAGTTTAAGTAATACATGTCTTGGAGTTTTATGCCTTGGATCCATCCTGTATGGGGCTTCCTGCACTTCCTGGACTTGAGTGACTGTTTCCTTTATCATGTTAAGGAAGTGTTTAGCTATAATTTCATCAAATATTTTATCCGGGACTTTCTCTTTCTCTTCTCCTTCTGGAAACCATATAATGTGAATGTTGGTACATTTAATGTTGTCTCAGGGTCTCTAAGACTCCTTATTTTTTTGTTTTAATTCATTTTTTCTTATTCTATTCTGTGGCAGTAATTTCCACCACTTTGTCCTCCAGCTTACGTATTTGTTCTTCAGTCTCAGTTATTCTGCTATTGATACCTTCTAGTGTATTTTTTTTCCATTTCAGTTACTCTATTATCCATCTCTGTTTGCTTATTCTTTAAATGTTCTAGCTTATTACTAAATATTTCTTGTATTCTCTCGATCTGTGCCTCCATTCTTTATCCAGGATTTTGGATAATTTTTAATATCATTATCTTTATTTTTCAGGTAGATTGCCTGTTTCCTCTTCATTTACTTGTTCTTGGGGGTTTTACCTTGTTCCTTTGTTTGTAGCATATTTCTCTCTTATCTCATTTTGTCTTTCTGTGTTGTGATCTCCTTCCCACTGGCTGTGAGGTTTTAGTTTCTCTTGTTTCTGATGTCTACTTCCTCGTGGGTAAGGTTGGTCCAGGGACCTGTGTAGGTTTCTCGGTGTGAGAGACTCATGCCTATCTTCTGGTGGGTGGAGCTGTATCTCATTCCTCTGATGGGCAGAACAGTGTCAAGTGGTATAGTTTGAGGTAGTTGTGAGCTCAGAATGACTCTAAGCAACCAGTCTGTTGATAGATGGGGTTGTGTTCCTGTCATGCTGGTTGTTTGTCCTGAGGTTTCCTGCTCTGGAAGCCATAGGCTGTTGGGTACAGTCAGGTTTTAGTACTGAAGTGGGGATCTCCAGGAGAGCTCATGCTGATAAATATTCTCTGTGGCCTCTACCACCAGTGTCCTTGCTCTTATAGTGAGCTACAACCAACCCTTACTTTTCCAGGCAACACTCCCAGACCCCTAGTTAAGTCTAGCCCTTGTTCTTATGGAAGTATTGTCTTGTGATGTGTTCTAGTGTAGGTAAGGTCTTATGTGAACCCTCCAAGAGTGGACTTTCTGTTTTGCTCAGTTCTGTAGAGCTCCTGTACTCAGAACCTGCTAGTCTTGAAAGCCAAATGCTCTTGTGTTTTTGCCTCCTGATGCCTGACACTCAAACTGTCTTAGAGGACTATTTTTATGTGGAGACATCCCTCTGTTGTCTCTTGGTGTTTCGCAATTTTAGTGTAAGAGCTGTTTTTAGTAGGGATATCTAATACCTGTTTCCTCAGTGTATGCTGGTCACTATCCCCTTGATAGGAGATGTGACTGATATTGTGGTAAATCTGAGCCTTCACTGGATGTTGAGAAGGGCCTCCCCTTTGCTCTGTGGTTTTTACTGCAGGGTCTGCTTCCTAGTTGTTAATGTAGAAGCCCCAGATCTATTTTTGAACTGTGTGAGATGTGAGGTAGGAGGGATTGTAGCACTCCTACGGGGGAGAAAAGCCATTGAGATTTCCTTATCTGGAGCTGTTCACCCATGACTGTACTCTGTTGTATCACTATTTTACCCATTGTGTAGGTTCATAAAGTACACTGTTGCTGGCCCTGCCCTCAGCCCCACCTTAACCATGAGTAAGCCCACAGTTGGTCCTGGTGTCTCCTAGTTATTGTTTTCACCAGGCCACTAGTGTAGATTTACCAAAGTCAGGTCCCAGGACTGCAGTAATTGAGCACATGGACCTGCTCTGAGAACTATGGAAGCATCTCAGATTCTGGCCTGGACAGATCCCCACATGTAAGTGCCCACAGCTGCTAAAGTTAGAACTGTCTCAGCTATGGGAACACTCATCCATTCAGACATTCTGTGAGTGCCTGTATTGGGTGTGAGGTGGTGGTGGTGGTGGTGGTGTTGTATAAGTCCATAGTTCCTGTAGCCATGAGGAGAGATTTAAGCTCGTCATCGTGTGGCCACGGAGAAGGCAATGGCACCCCACTCCAGTACTCTTGCCTGGAAAATCCAATGGACGGAAAAGCCTGGGTAGGCTGCAGTCCATGGGGTCGTTAAGAGTCATACACGACTGAGCAACTTCACTTTCACTTTTCACTTTCATGCATTGGAGAAGGAAATGGCAACTCACTCCAATGTTCTTGCCTGGTGAATCCCAGGAAAGGGAGAGCCAGCCACTGGGGCTCAGCAGTGGTTTCAGCCCCACCTCTGTGGGTGTTCATCCTACAAGTGTCAGCCCACAAGACTCCCCCAAATATTGCAATTTGTAATTCATATTCAAAGTGACCTATATGTTTATCACCATGTATTAAATTTTGCTTTCCTTTTACTACAATATTTTTTAAGACACACACAAGAAAATAATTACTTTTTCACCCACACCTTGAATATGACTAAGATCTAAAACTTAGTCTAGAAGTAGAGCAGTCGCTCTCATTCCAAATAGCATCTTCCTTCCTATTCCTAAGAATCATATACTTCTATGAAGTACTTATCAACCAGGTAACTCTGATAAATGATTATTAGTATCAAAGCATTATTTATCTCTCCTTTATTTCTCTTAACATCCTTTTGCACAATCTATCATCAGCCTCACCCCAAAGTTTCCTGAGTTACTCATTTTTTAATGACATGACCTTTCCTCAAGGCACATATCATTTTTCCTAAGTATTTTCAATATAAAATCACTCCAAAATTTTATGAATCCTCTTTCTGATAACTATCTTCTACTTTCCTTTAGTAACTCCATTACATCAACATGTCATTCTATCAGAGGTTTGAATCCATCTCTCTACCAGCTTTCCATTGGCCTTTCCTCTCCTTTCTGCCTTATCTTCATTTTCTTTCAAAAAGCTTCTAAAAATCTTTTTTTCATTAAAAAAGTAAGGATAATTTTGATTGAGATAACATTGTTTTATAGTGTTATGTAAGTTTTCTTTATGCAACATTATATTTCTACTTCTGTATGCTCTGCAATATGCTCACTACGAAAAATTTAGTTACCATCCGTCACCACACAGTTGATCCCTTTAATTATTTCAGCTTCCTTTGCCAATACATCTTCTCCTCTCATATCCATTACTTTGTTCTCTGTATTTGTGTGTTTGGTTTTTTTATTCATTTTGTTTTTTGTTCATTTGGTGCAGTTACTCTGGAAGACAGTATGAATATTTCTCAAAAAATTAAGAATATAATTATCATATGATCCAGCTCTCCCACTTCTGGGTATCTATCCAAAGAATGTGCTCAATGCTCAGTATCACAGTCATGTACAACTGTTTTGACCCCCATGGACAGAAGCCCACCAGGCTTCTCTGTCCATGGATTTTCTAGGCATGAACACTGGAGTGGGTTGCCATTTCATCCTCCAGGGGATCTTTCCAACCCAGGGATTAAATCCATGTCTCTTGCATCCCCCTCATTGGAAGGCAGATTCTTTACCACTGTGCCACCTGAGAAGCCCTAGTCAAATAATATAAAAGCACTAATTTGAAGAAATATATGCATCTCTGTGTTCACTGAGATACTATCCACAATGGCCAAAATACAGAAACAACTTACATGCCCATCAAGGATAAATGGATAAGAAGATGTGGGGTGTGTGTGTGTGTGTGTGTACACATAAATATAAGTAATGGAATACTACTCCTTGGAAGGAAAGTTATGATCACACTAGATAGCATATTGAAAAGCAGAGACATTCCTTTGCCAACAAAGGTCGGTCTAGTCAAGGCTATGTTTTTTCCAGTGGTCATGTATGGATGTGAGAGTTAGACCATAAAGAACACTGAGCACCACAAAATTAATGCTTTTGAATTGTGGTGTTGGAGAAGACTCTTGAGAGTCCCTTGGACTGCAAGGAGATCCAACCAGTCCATTCTGAAGGAGATCAGCCCTGGGATTTCTTTGGAAGGAATGATGCTAAAGCTGAAACTCCAGTACTTTGGCCACCCATGCAAAGAATTGACTCATTGGGAAAGACTGATGCTAGGAGGGATTGGGGGCAGGAGGAAAAGGGGACAACAGAGGATGATATGGCTGGATGGCATCACTGACTCAATGGATGTAAGTCTGAGTGAACTCTGGGAGTTGGTGGTGGACAGGGAGGCCTGGTGTGCTGCAATTCATGGGGTTGCAAAGAGTCAGACATGACTGAGCGACTGAACTGAACTGAACTGAACTCAGCCACAAAAAAAGATTATATCATTCTATTCGAGACAATATGGATGAACTGATATTATGCTAAATGAAATAAGTCGGATGAAGAAAGACAAATGCTATATGATTTCATACATATGTGGAATATAAAATTATTTTTTCTAAATTCATATTCACAGCTTTCCATCCTCTTAAAACATTGTCTCAATCTTGTTTAAAACTAATCCCTTGCTCTCCCTCTCTAATTAACATACCACTATTAACATAAATACTATTTCTTACTGCTAAGAAAATACTATTTTCTTACTGCTTTCTTATTTCTGTTTTAAAGGAAAAACCTTCAATCTGGATTCTTTGTCATTCGTCCTCTTTTTATGTAAAATTTTCATTATTACTCAAATTGTTAAATGTTTTTGTTATCTCCACTTCTTTATCTCCCACTCTGCATTAATTCACTCTATTTTTTAAAATCATTCTAGTCTAATCAGTCCAGATTTCACCAATCTGTCTGTGATCCTTTGGGCGATCAATAAACTTCCCAGCTGACAAATCTAATCTTTAATTTTCATTTTAGTTGTCTTTCCTTAACATTTGAAAAAAGATAGTCATCCTCTGTCTTTCAAACATGTGAAACAAATAGACACAATGATAGTAATTTTACTTTAGGATATTTTGTGTTTAAAAATATGTGTGTATAAATATTTATTTCTTTATAAGCTTTATTCTAGAGCCCTTCTTGCATGTTTCTGAGAGTGTACTCTTGAGCCATTGACTTCAAGTAAATAGCAAGCATATGATCAAGGCTGGTTAATTTTCTGTGCCTCTGTGACACCCGAAAGCCCTCATACAGCAGAAAAGCCTGGACTGGTATTGTAGTTTATCATCATACAAAACAGGTGACAATGTCATAGGATGTAAGACAATCTGTAGAATCAGAAGGGAGCATGACAAAAGAGAGAGGCCTGAGAATCAGCAGGATGCAAATGGGGTACATTGGAGAAAAATCATTAGGCTATAAGCAATGTTTAAATATTCAGCATTCACCATTACAGAAAATCAGTAAATTAGAAAAACAGAAACAGTCAATACATATTTTCTGCATCATAATTGACTTTGCAATCAAAATTTTTATGTGCTCTGATAAACTAGGTTAACCACAAGCAAATTAATATTTTTACATTAAGCCATTATTTAAAATGACCAGATAATCATGTTTATTTACGAATGGATGTAGGTATCACTGTGTAAGAATTATGGAGCACATTTAAAAATAACTTCTGCTTCTGTTTCTACCACAAAATTGCCCCTAAATTGAAGAGAAAAGTAGATTCCACAGCTTGTTTCTATTATTTCTTTAATGATAGGACTGTAATGGCAGTCTAATGATAGTAGTCTCGGTGACTCCATTCAGGGAAAAAGTGAGAACTTCACATTTATTTTAGCAAATAAGCATGTGGTTAATTATAGCTCTTGGCTCTAGTCCGTCTTTCTCTTGCATCCTTGGAAGCTGAATTCACATATTTCATTAAAATAGCAAGTTTTTCTAAGAGTTACAATGTTTCTTTAAAAAGTAATATGTGTATAAAAGCTCATCTACATACAACCTGGGGAGAAAAAGCTTCTCTTTCATTGTCAGGACCCAGAAACTATTTGCGCCTGAGCAAATGTACTACTGAACCATAAAGTGTTATCAAGTTCTGATATAGGTCTAATTTTCAGATACCTATGCTAACCACAGTAGTTGCTTTCCATATAAGCCTTAACTGCTTGCACTATGTATGCCCTGTGTTTCTGTGTGCCACTCCTTGGGATTATAATAGATTTTTCAAATATAATTTAGAGAATGATATTTATGTCATACAAATGTGGTTAGAGAACTTCAGATGGTGACTGCAGCCATGAAATTAAAAGACGCTTACTCCTTGGAAGAAAAGTTATGACCAACCTATACACTATATTCAAAAGCAGAGACATTACTTTGCCGACTAAGGTCTGTCTAGTCAAGGCTATGGTTTTTCCTATAGTCATGTATGGATGTGAGAGTTGGACTATGAAGAAGGCTGAGCGCCAAAGAACTGATGCTTTTGAACTGTGGTGTTGGAGAAGACTCTTGTGAGTTCCTTGGACTGCAAGGAGATCCAACCCCTCCATTCTGAAGGAGATCAGCCCTGGGATTTCTTTGGAAGAAATGATGTTAAAGCTGAAGCTCCAGTACTTTGGCCAAGTCATGCAAAGAGTTGACTCACTGGAAAAGACTCTGATGCTGGGAGGGATTGGGGGCATGCAGGCAGAAGGGGACGACAGAGGATGAGATGGCTGGATGGCATCACTGACTCGATGGACATGAGTCTGAGTGAACTCCGGGAGTTAGTGATGGACCTGGAGGCCTGGCGTGCTGCGATTCATGGGGTCGCAAAGAGTCAGACACGACTGAGCGACTCAACTGAACTGAACTGAACTGAAGGTGCCTCAATGATCCTATAATGACAGAACAAAATAGAGTTTAAGGGATTCCATATAAGTTTAGTTAGTATGATTGATGTGAGAATAAAGAAGCAGTTGACATCCTAGGTTTGGCAAACTTAAGGGTTTTCCTAGAGTATCACAAGAAACAAATATTTCCTGAAGGTAAAATGAATAGGAATTCTAAATAGATGTGATAAAAGAGATGGAAAATAGCTGAATGTGACCTGAACCATATAGTCAGTCTATGCAAGGAACTAAGTAGTTGTAAACACTCACTCCTCCTCCAATAGCAAGAAGCATTAAAAGATTCCTTTAGGAACTTCTTGACAGTCCAGTAGTTAAGATTCTGAGTTTCCACTGCACAAAGGCACAGTTCTGTGTGGCTAAAGCAAACAAGCAAAAATAGATCCCTTTAACACCACACTAAATACTTGCTGCAGAGGGATTTTGATCATTCTGAGACATGCAGTTAGATTTTCCATATTGCAAAAAAATTAATAGGCATTTTATGGAAATGGGTCCTTGATGAGTTTATGTTGGATTTACTCCTCTCCACAATTACTAATAATATTGAATAGAGAAAAGAAGAAAAGCAAATCAATGTTGCTTTTTATATCAATGTCATTTATTTAATAAACTTCCACTTCATGAGTTTAAATTCAAGAATATTTTATTTGACTGAACTTTCTCCAAGCTGGAGGGAAATTAGAAGTCTTCAACATTATGAATCTAACATAGAAACACACATTATAAATACACTTTAGCCAAATGTTTTTCTGTTATTTTTGAAAATCTGTGGTTATGCCCTAAGAATCTCAAAACTTATTAAATCAGATGCTATATTTTTATGCATATTTTGGAGATTTTCTTGACTATAAATGAGAAGAAAAAGACTGTAAACTAGACAATCCTAAGCTATAAGTACATTTATGGAAAAATGAGTCAATATCCCTCTAATATGTCTCAACAATCCCCTCAGTTAAGCTAGCTAACATCACTTTAAACAAGCAATTTCACAATATCAGTTACAACACAGATAAAAATAATTAAATATCTTCTTAGATATGGCACTAGCCATAACTGGCAGTAGAGGATGGCTTCCATAAGTGACTAAAGAAGTATTCTGCTTTGAGAACTTCAAATGTGATCTGGTAATTTTGGTTAACTCTAAATACATAAAATGCAATGTGTTTATCATTCTTGACCCCCAGAATCTGTGGGATACAGGAGAATTTTCAAGCCTCTCAAAATTCGTAAGCCAATCCTGCATGCAGCAACCAAGATACTACTGTACCTGTATTGTATCAGGTCTATTGCAACAATACAGTAAGACTAAGCAAGAAGGACATTAAATAAAAACTCCATGACAATTCAGGGAAAGATAAAGAATTAAAGGCAAATCTTTCTAGTTCGGTGATAAAGAATCAACCTGCAATGCAGGAGAGGTGAGTGTGATCTCTGAGTTGGGAAGATCTTCTGGAGAAGAAATGGCAACCTACCCCAATATTCTTGCCTGGGAAATCACATGGACAAAGGAGCCTAGTGGGCTATAGTCCTTGGGGTCATAAAGAGTCAGACATGACTTAGCACCTGAACAACAAATGATCAAAAAGTGAACATAGTTTTGTTTCTTTTTTTTTTTTTGCCACTTAATTTTTTTAACTGAAGGATAATTGCTTTACAGAATTTACTATTTTTCTGTTATACATTACAAGAATCAGCCATAGGTACACCCCTGTCCCCACCCTCCCAAGCTTCCTTCCCATCTCCCTTCCCTGCCCACCCTTCTATACTGTCAAAGAGCCCCTGTGTATCTTCCCTGAGTCATACAGCAAATTCCTATTGATTATTTTACAAATGATATTGTAAGCTTCCATGTTACTCTCTCCATATATCTTACCTTCTCCCCACTTCCTCCCCATATGTCCATAAGTCTGTTCTCTATGTCTGCTTCTCCATTGCTCCCTGTTAATAAATTCATCAGTACCATCTTTCTAGATTCCATATATATAAATTCAAATTGGGAAAGGAGTACATCAAAGCTGTCGACTGTCACCCTGTTCATTTAACTTATATGCAGAGTACATCATGTGAAGTGCTGGGCTGGATGAAGAACAAGATGGAATCAAGACTGATGAGAGAAATATTAACCTCAGATACACAGATGACACCACCATTAGGCAGAAATAAAAGAAGAACTAAAGAGTCTGTTGATGAAAGTGACAGAGGAGAGTGAAAAAGCTGGCTTAAAGCTCAACATTCAAAATACTAGGATAATGGCATCTGGTCCCATCACTTCATGGAAAATAGATGGGGAAACAATGGAAATAGTGAGAGACTTTGTTTACTTGGTCTCAAAATCAAAGCAGATGGTGACTGCAGCCATGAAATTAAAAGATGCTTGCTCCTTGGAAGAAAAGCTATGATCAACCTAGACAGCATATTTGAAAGCAGAGACATTACTTGTCGACAAAGGTCCATCTAGACAAAGCTATGGTTTTTCCAGTAGTCATGTAAGGATGTGAGAGTTGTACTATAAAGAAAGCTGAGCACCAAACAAGTGATGCTTTTGAACTATGGTGTTGGAGAAGACTCTTGAGAGTCCCCTGGACTGAAAGGAGATCCAATCAGTCCATCCTAAAGGAAATCCATCCTGAATATTCATTGGAAGGACTGATGCTGAAGCTGAAGTTCCAATACTTTGGCCACCTGATGCGAAGAACTGATTCATTGAAAAAGACCCTCTTGCATTTTGATCTGCATACAGATATCTCAGGAGGCAGATAAGGTGGTCTGGTATTCTCATCTCTTTAAGAATTTTACAGTTTGTTGTAATCCACACAGTCCAAGGCTTTGGCATATTCGATAAGGTAGAAGTAAATGTTTTCTGGAACTNTTCATTGAAAAAGACCCTCTTGCATTTTGATCTGCATACAGATATCTCAGGAGGCAGATAAGGTGGTCTGGTATTCTCATCTCTTTAAGAATTTTACAGTTTGTTGTAATCCACACAGTCCAAGGCTTTGGCATATTCGATAAGGTAGAAGTAAATGTTTTCTGGAACTCTCTTGCTTTTTCTATGATCCAGAGGATATTGGCAATTTGATATCTGATTCCTCTGCCTTTTCTAAATCCAGCTTGAACATCTGGAAGTTCTGGGTTCCTGTACTGTTGAAGTATGGCTGGGAGAATTTTGAGCTAGTGTGTGAGATAAGTGAAATTATATCATATTTTGAACATTCTTTGTCATTGTCTTTCTTTGGGATTGGAATGAAAACTGGCCTT
This sequence comes from Neotragus moschatus, assembly GCA_006410615.1. Lineage (NCBI taxonomy): Eukaryota > Metazoa > Chordata > Mammalia > Artiodactyla > Bovidae > Neotragus > Neotragus moschatus. Next base: position 994,108 of record SJYA01001729.1, read on the forward strand.
TTCCAGTCCTATGGCCACTACTGAGTTTTCCAAATTTGCTGGCACACTGAGCAAAACACTTTAACAGCATCTTCTTTTAGGATTTGAAATAGCTCAACTAGAATTCCATCTCCTCCAATAGCTTTGTTTGTAGTGATGCTTCCTAAGGTACTCTATGGAACTCATAATCAAAATTACATATAAAAACAATATATATACTGTATATATAAACTCTGTATCTCTCCCTCTTTTTCTCCCCTAATACACAGAAAGATATAAAAGCACTCAGAAATAGTTTAAATCATCAAAAATGAGGAAATATTTCCTCCAAAACAGCAAGTCAATAAAGAACATACTTCATTTGAAAATTATTTTGCTTACTCAATATTATTTGTAAAATTCAGATAATTATTGAAAAACAATTATTGCATCCCTTCAGCTCAGTTCAGTTCAGTCACTCAGTCATGTCCAACTCTTTACGACCCAAAAATCGCAGCAGCCCAGGCCTCCCTATAAATCACCAACTCCCGGAGTTCACTGAGACTCACGTCCATCAAGTCAGTGATGCAATCCAGCCATCTCATCCTCTGTCGTCCCCTTCTCCTCCTGCCTCCAATCCCTCCCAGCAATGGAATCTTTTCAAATAAGTCAACTCTTCACATGAGGTAGCCAAAGTATTGGAGTTTCCACTTCAGCATCAGTCCTTCCANTACAGAGTATTAACCTAAGAACAAATATCTAAAAATAACTGGGCTATCATAATAAATACCTTAAAATAACTTTGTTTATAAAAAAGCTGAAAAATTTGATTCCAGTAATTGACTCTTCAACAGATGTAATCTGTCACTCTACATTCTTTTGGCAATTATGTTTTCTAGGGAAAAAAAATCAGAACTAAGGTCATTTGCAATTTTGTAATAATATTGGTCCAGGAATCAGGAGAAGTTGGAATTCCTAGAACATTTCCATAATTTATGGGAAAAGTACTTTAGAATATTTGAAATCAGTACAGTCATAGAAAAATATCTGCCTTACTCCTAAGTAGCATCAGTTTTCCAAATAGGCAGAGAAGCAGCAGCTGTCTAAATATTATGATGTAAGAAGTGGTACAAAGTCCTAATTTTCTGAATCATCTCCATCTATCATTGTGTTTCTTGACACCTGGATTAAAATTGTCATTGCTTAAAGCTTTCCTCAGACTATGAGAAAAGAAGCCATATTCTTTAGGGGAAAGTTTTTTTTGTTAAAATGTTTATCAAAATATATTGCAAGGTAAAGGAGGTAAATCTTGGGAATGAAGATAACTTCAATTAGGAATACATTATGACTAGAAGAATGAGATGTTGGCCCAACAAGAATGAGAAATTAAGTGGGAAAAAAAACCCTACAATTGACTCTTGAATAAAGAGAGTTTGAAATGCTTAGTTCCACTTACATATGGATTTTTTTTTCCACTAAATATGTACTACTGTTGTCAAACTCAAATTTGTGTGCCCAACACACAAAAAGGCCAAACAAACCCAAACTCTTTTGGAGGGGAAAAAGGATTATTTATTGCAGGGCCTTGCAAGGAGAAAGGGATTGCTCACACTCGAAAGATCCAAACTCTCCAGTAGGCTTCAGGGAAGAAGTTTTTACAGGCAAGATTTGGAGAGAGGGCTGCAGGCTGTGTGACTTTCTTCTGGGTTGACTGCTGGTGGGGTAACAGCGTGGTGTTTCAGGAATCTCAACCATCAGCCTTCTGGTTCCAAAGTGGGGTCCACATACTTTGCTCAGGCTGAAGTTACCATCCTTCACCTGGGTGGGAGCCTGAATTCCTGTAGAACTCAGAGATGTGTATCAAATAGATATACACATCCTCCCAGGAGAAACCAGGTTCAGGCCCCATGGCTACACTGGTGTTTCTGGATTCCCTCACTCCCCTGGTGGCTCAGATAGTAAAGAATGGGCCTGCAGTGTGGGGTACCTGGGTTCAAACCCCTGGAGAAGGGAAGGGCTCTCCAGTATTCTTGCCTGGAGAATTCCATGGACAGAGGAGGCTGGCAGGCTACAGTCTGTGGGGTTGCAGAGTTGGACATACATGACTAAGCGACTAACACTCCTATTTAGTAACTTTAAATCTGCCCTTTGGGGCCCAGGGAAGATGGAGGAGGCTACAAACAAGAAATGAGGAACATGGAAAGGCTTTTATGGTTGGGAGCTCTCACAGGGTCCCACTCGTTTCACTTAGGTACTACACGATCTGTGGTTGGTTGAATCCACAGGTGCGGATGCAGATATAGAGGGCAGACTATAAAGTCATATGTGGATTTTCCAATGTGTGTGTATGTGTATGTGTGTTGAGGGTGAGGTGGTGCCCTTAACCTCTGTGTTGTTCAACGGTCAACTGTAAATTCCAAACCAGGAATTTTGGGGTTTGATATTGACTTGCCAAGGCATCTTGGGCAACTCATTTAATTTTTGGCAGACACAAATTTCCAACTGTGAAGTGGGAATGATAGCAGAAGCCCTTTCCATGTTCCAGTGTAATGTTGAGGATAGAATGATATGAGTTTTGCCCTGATAAATTGAGAAACGTTGTAATTGTCAAAACCAGCTCAACAAGCAGGGTTTCTGAAAGCGCCATGCAGCGAGAGAATGAAAAACGAGAGGCAAGAATTCAGAGAAAAGCGAGGACCAGGGGACCAACACTGCTCCAAAGTGAAGGTGCTGAAACTGAATCCTAGCCAGCTTTACTCTACTTTCAGCCGTGAATGAAAGTATATGCGGGGAGTTAAACTATAACTCATGTGGCCTTCAGGGCCAGAGAACAAAATGATCATTAACCATTGAGTAATTAGAAAATGGTAATCAATAACAAATCAGTAACTAAGACTACTATTCTTATCTATAGATTTTCCACCGGATACGTAANTCAGCCGTGAATGAAAGTATATGCGGGGAGTTAAACTATAACTCATGTGGCCTTCAGGGCCAGAGAACAAAATGATCATTAACCATTGAGTAATTAGAAAATGGTAATCAATAACAAATCAGTAACTAAGACTACTATTCTTATCTATAGATTTTCCACCGGATACGTAAAACATGTGACTCTGAGATGCCAGTTGAGAAACAGTCTGGGGTCGGTTTTCCAACACCAGGATCATATCTTGTTTTCAAGATTATGAACTGTTCCCTCTGGACTTGTTCCAGGAGTCTCATGCCTTATAGCATCCAGTTTATCAATAATTATAAGTTTCTTTTGCGGCCCTTGCCGGGGCCTGCTTTTCTTTTATTCTTCCTGTCTCCTATAGTAATAATATATTATTACTTTATTAAACAACGTGATAGAATCAGGAGAATAATGGGGGCAACCAAAGAGAGTTTTACTGTAGGTTAGTGTTAATTATAAATATTGGTAAGATAGAATAAAGGTGCAAAGGAAAGAAAGAGAATGAAAGTTCCAAAGTGATCCTTCAGTCCAAGACAGACTGGATGCCGTGTTAAGAGGTTGGGGTTAGTCATGCTTAAACTGAACCTCATTTTTATTTAGAATTAACTGTGATCATAATACAAGGATAAATTAGGTGAGAGGGGACATATAGATGAACAAAAACAACAAAATAAGAGGCACCAAGAATTACAGATTCTGCTTACTTGTATTTTAAAAGCCAAATGGAAATAATGATGAGGAGACACTCAAAAGCTAAGTTGTCGGGGGAATTTTTCAAAAGGTGTTCTTTGCTATGTTTTCCTAGAATCTACAGGATATTGCTTTTAATATGTTCTGATAGCATGTGTTTCAATATCTGGCATGTTTTCTCCACAATTTACTGAATAAATCTTTAATCTCAGAAAACTGACAAATTTTAAGCACTTGAAAAGTGAGTTGTGACAATTTTGGGCTGAACGCTTGCTTTACAATCACTCAAATATTGTCCTCTGATTATTTACAAATCCACAGAGTGAAGTTGATCATAAGTGCTCAGGGCTTTATAGTAATAAATTACTGTCTCAAGAACAAAAGAAAGTGTGAAACGACTGTGATGATTTTTACCCCTGGCCTGAAAGTCTGTTGCTTCAAACAATGCCTTGCCCATGGGGAGACAATTACTGACTTTTTAAAAAATGTCCTAAATTTTCTCTATTACTTTAGTTCCAGTCATTAGTGTAAAGTTCAGATTTAACTCGAAGTTCACTCCTAAGGCATGGTGGAATAATTCCCATCTTTGTCTAGTTCTCAGCTCATCAAAAGTTGCATTCAAAGATGGAGGTATAGGGGAGAAAAAGGGAATATCCCAGTTGCCTTTCATTTTCCCTGTCTTCTTCCATCCCAGAATGCGACTGGAGGGAAAATAGGAAAGAGGGAGAACAGATTATTCAGGACACTTTGGGCTTCACATCTTAAACTCCAAATCTAATTTACTTTAGTTCCAATCATTAGTGTAAAGTTCAAATTATACTTCAGAAGAAGAACTAAAGAGCCTCTTGAAACTGAAAGAGAAAAGTGAAAAAGCTGTCTTAAAACTCACCATTCAGAAAACTAAGATCATAGCATCCGGTCCCATCACGTCATGGCAAATAGATGGGGAAACAATGGAAACAGTGACAGACTTTATTTTCTTAGGCTCCAAAATCACTGCAGATGGTGACTGCAGCCATGAAATTAAAAAATGCTTGCTCCTTGGAAGAAAAGCTATGACCAACCTAGACAGCATATTAAAAAGCAGAAACATTACTTTGCCAACAAAAGTCTGTCTAGTCAAAGCTTTGGTTTTTCCAGTAGTCATGTGTGGACGTGAGTGTTGTACTATAAAGAAAGCTGAATGCAGAAGAATTAACGCTTTTGAACTGTGGTGCTGGAGGAGACTCTTGAGAGTCCTTGGACTGCAAGGAGATTCAGCCAGTCATTCCTGAAGGAAATCAGTCTGAATATCCATTGGAAGGACTGATCTGAAGCTGAAACTTCAATACTTTGGCCACCTGAGTGAAGAACCAACTCATTGGAAAAGACCTTGATGCTGGGAAAGATTGAAGGCAGGAGAAGGGGTTGACAGAGGATGAGATGGTTGGATGGCATCACCAGCTCAATTAAGATGAGTTTGAGTAAGCTCTGGGAGTTGGTGATGGACAGGGAAGCCTGGCGTGCTGCAGTCCATGGGGGTGGCAAAGAGTCAGGCATGACTGAGGGACTAAACTGACTGAAGAGAAATTTACTGAAAGACTATTTGGCTACTTTATGAGGGAAAACAAATCACTAGACAAGAAAGGAAGCAGCTGAGACTCAGGAAATAAAGAGAATCAAAGGCTGCCATCTCATCCATTTCCTTTCTTATAACTTCATCCTCCCTACAGTCCCCTGAAGACCAGCTGTTGCCTTAAGGAATCAAAACCACGATGAGGTACCATTTCACACCAGTCAGAATGGCTGCGATCCAAAAGTCAACAAGCAATAAATGCTGGAGAGGGTGTGGAGAAAAGGGAACCCTCTTGCACTGTTGGTGGGAATGCAAATTAGTACAGCCACTATGGAGAACAGTGTGGAGATTCCTTAAAAAATTGCAAATAGAACTGCCTTATGATCCAGCAATCCCACTGCTGGGCATACACACTGAGGAAACCAGAATTAAAAGAGACACGTGTACCCCAATGGTCATCGCAGCACTGTTTATAATAGCCAGGACATGGAAGCAACCTAGATGTCCATCAGCAGATGAATGGATAAGAAAGCTGTGGTACATATACACAATGGAGTATTACTCAGCCATTAAAAAGAATACATTTGAATCAGTTCTAATGAGNGCAATCCCACTGCTGGGCATACACACTGAGGAAACCAGAATTAAAAGAGACACATGTACCCCAACGTTCATCGCAGCACTGTTTATAGTAGCCGTCCATCAGCAGGTGAATGGATAAAAAAGCTGTAGTATATATCCACAATGGAGTATTACTCAGCCATTAAAAAGAATTCATTTGAATCAGTTCTAATGAGATGGATGAAACTGGAGCTGATTATACAGAGTGAAGTAAGCCAGAAAGAAAAATACCAATACAGTATATTAACACATATATATGGAATTTAGAAAGATGGTAATGTTAAACCTGTAGGCGAGAGAGCAAAAGAGACACAGATGTGTAGAACAGCCTTTTGGACTCTGTGGGAGAGGGGGAGGGTGGGATGATTTGGAAGAGTGGCATTGTAACATGTAAGATATCATAAGTGAAACGAATTGCTGGTCTAGGTTTGATACAGGATGCAGAATGCTTGGGATTGATGCTTGGGGATGATCCAGGGAGATGGTGTGGTGTGGGAGGGGGGAGAGGGGGTCGGGATTGGGAGCTTATATACACTCATGGCTGATTCATGTCAATGTATGGCAAAACGAATACAGTACTGTAAAGCAAAACAAACCAAAAAAAAAAAAAAAGCAACAANATGATCCAGGGAGATGGTGTGGTGTGGGAGGGGGGAGAGGGGGTCGGGATTGGGAGCTTATATACACTCATGGCTGATTCATGTCAATGTATGGCAAAACGAATACAGTACTGTAAAGCAAAACAAACCAAAAAAAAAAAAAAAGCATCAATTCTTTGGCACTCAGCTTTCTTTATGATCTCTCACATCTATACATGACTACTGGAAAAGCTATAGCTTTGACTAGACGGACCTTTGTCAACAAAGTAATGTCTCTGCTTTTTAATATGCTGTCTAGGTCGGTCATAGCTTTTCTTCCAAGGAGCAAGCATCTTTTAATTTCATGGCTGCAATCACCATCTGCAGTGATTTTGGAGCCCAAGAAAATAAATACTCTCAATGTTTCCACTGTTTCTCCATCTATTTGCCAAGAAATAATGAAGCCAGATGCCATCATCTTAGTGCTTTGAATGTTGAGTTTTAAGCCAACTTTTCACTCTCGTCTTTCACTTTCATCAAGAGGTTCTTTAGTTCCTCTTCACTTTCTGCCATAAGGGTGATGTCATCTGCATATCTGAGGTTATTGACATTTCTCCAGGCAATCTTGATTCTAGCTTGTTCTTCATCCAGCCTGGCATTTCTAATTTTGGTCTATGTCTAAATTCTGTCACTTCAACAACAACAAAAAAATGTTTTGTATGAATTTTCACTTTGGCCATATTAAAAAAATCTAACAATAGAACCATGAGAATTTTCATTCTGCTCTAAAAGTGGTAAAAGCTAGCACTCTCTTATTTAATATGTTTAGTTCATCACTGCAAATACTTTTGTCCTTATTTTTTGCCCATTTCCTTATAAATATATATACTTTAATGAAACAAAACACCTAGTTGTTGCTTGCCTTTCTCTAATTTGCATTCTTTATTCATATTTTCAAAAATTTTAAATAGTAATTTAGGCAGATAATTAGATGTTTATTTTCTCATTAAATATTTCAAATTTCTCATCTTTTTCCTTTGTCTTTGCATATACATCAAAATATATAAAGCTTCTAAGTAAACTGAATATTATACTGCAAGCATCCTGGCAAATATTTTAAATATGTGATTCTATAGTCTTTAAGTAAGGAAAGGACAATATCTTTAAAATCTCTTTCAATCTACCCCTAAGAAATAGTTTTGTACAGATGTGAGAGTTAGATCATAAAGACTACTGTCCATGGGGACTGTTCTGTAGTCCATGGTGTCGCAAAGAGTCTGACATGACTTAGTGACTAAACAACATACCATTAAGATAAGATTAAGGATAAATGACTTGACTTGATTCATATTTATTTATAAAGAAACATTGATCTTGAAATACTAATCCATGTGTTTCTACAAAGTTTAATCCTCTTAACCTCTTCTACTGTTGCTATTCAGTTGCTTAGTCATGTCAGACTCTTTGCAACTCCATAGATTGCAGAACACCAGACTACCCTGTCCTTCACTATCTCCTGGAAAGTGTTAAAGTGTTAGTTCCTCAGTCATGTCTGGCTCTTGCAATCCCACGGAGGAACCTGCCAGTCTCCTCTGTCCATGGAATTCTCCTAACAAGAATACTGGAATGGGTAACCATTCCCTTCTCCAGGGAATCTTCCCAAACTAGGAAGTGAACCCAGGTTCCCTATGTTACAGGCAGATTCTTTACTGTCTGAGCCACCAGGGAAGCCCACTGTTTCTCTGAGTTTGACCAAATACATGTCCATTGAGTTAATGATGATATTATCTAACCATCTCATCTTCAGCTGCTCCTTTCTTCTTTTGCCTTCATCTTTCCCAGTAGTCTTTTCCAGTGAGTTGACTCTGCACCAGGTGGCTAAAGTATTAGAGCTTCAGCTTTAGCATCAGTTTTTCCAATCAACATTCAGGGTTGATTTCCTTTAGGACTGACTGGTTTGATTAACTCACAGTCCAAGGGACTCTAAAGAGTCTTTTCCAACACCACAGTTTGAAAGCATCAATACTTCTGCATTTAGCCTTCATTATGGTCCAACTCTCACATCTGTACACAACTACTGGAAAGACCAATGCTGTGACTATATGAACCTGTCATCCAAGTGATGCCTTTGCTTTTCAATATGTTGTCTAGGTTTGTCATAGCTTTTCTTTTAAGGAGCATGAGTCTTTTAATTTAATGGTTGCAATTACCATCCACAGTGATTTTTGAACCCCAAAAATAAAAATCTGTCACTGGTTCCACTTTTTCCTCTTTATTTGCCATAAGTGATGGGACCAGATGCCTTGATCTTAGTATTTTGAATGCTGAATGTTAACATTTTCACTATCCTCTTTCAACCTCATCAACAGACTCTCCTACTGTTAAGAAACATCATCTTATTAGTAGCTACAGTATAAAGTATAGTTATTAATATATTTAATTATTTATAAAATAAATGCAAAATAAGTAAAGAGTTCTAGGATATTATGAAATGATTTAAGGCTGAGCTAGTGTAGGAAATATATAAGGTAAGTTGGGAGCATCTTTTAGTGCCATAAATTAATAAGTGATAAACACACACACACACACCATATACAAACACACACACAGGAGATTATAGGAATACAACAAATAGATGAAGAAGTCAGCTGAAAGATCTGCCATTAGCTATATCTGGGACAAATCATGCAACAAAGTATAAAGTATTATGTGATTATTGCCACAGTTTAAAATAAAAAATCTATTATTCATTACTGATATAAACAAAAATAAGGAAAGTCAGATATAGTGTTACAATCAAGAGGAGCCCAGGAGCCATAAAATACCTTAATGTAAAGTAACACTGAAGTTTATGTGTTTTTCTTGGTTTTGTTATTACATTTTGCTATGGTTCTTTTTACAAAAATATCGATTCTCTGTGATCTCTGAGAGTATAGCTATGTAGATCAAATAATCAATGTAAGCAAAGAGGAAATCAGAAAATGTATTCTAGGGTCAGTGCTGGAAAAAGAATGATACATCATTACTGTCTATGCTAAGAACATCATAAGTTTTGATATCCTGTTATCCTTCACTTACATCTTCATACTACATAATAAAATTGCATCATGTACTTTCTGTCCCAAAAAAAAGACTTTCATTTTATTGACCTTCTTTGAGTTAGTTTAGTCAGTTAGTTAGTTCCACTAAAAGGGAAGGTAGATTTAAGGTCAAATGGTGTGGTAAATGATGTTTTTCTTTTTCTTTTTTTTTTTTTTTCCTTATTTATTCCTTTATTTTTAATTTTTTTTAAAATTTATTTATTTTAGTTGGAGGCTAATCACTTTCAAATATTGTATTGGTTCTGGTTCAAGTTGTGGAATACATGTACACCTGTGGCAGATTCATGTCAATGTATGTTTTTCTTAATATGTGTTTTGCAGTGTGTCTTTTCTCATCATGATTTATTTGTGGGAAAACAAGTTAAGTAATTCCCCTTTTCTGTTACATTGACTTGTCCCTTGGCTCTAAATAGTCAATAACTTATTAGCCCAGGAGTAATGTACTATTTTCTTTTCTCTGTATTTTGGTATTTTATTTGTGTGGGTGTGCTATGTGTGTATGGTCAACATTAATAGCTGACTCTATGTTTGACAACACAGTGTGCACCATAGTGAAAAGACTGGGGATTTCATGTTGTTGTCCCTCTAAAAAATGTAAAGATTTATTAGTAGAAACACCTCATTTCATACCTAATTATTTCATTTTCTTGTCCCTACAGAATTACCTGCCTTAGCATATTAAAGAAAATCTAATCAGAAATGTTAAAGAAATAATTAGCATTACTCAAACCCCCACCTTCTCCATAGAAAATTTCTTTTTTGCCAACTTTTTGAGGCATAATTGAAAAATTTGTAGGATATTTAAAGTGTACATTAAGGTGACTCAATATATGTATACTTTGTAAAAAGATTCCCAACATCTACTTTATGAACACATCCCTCACCTTACTTTTTTTTTTTGTAAGAACATTTCAAGTCTACTCTTTTAGTAAATTTCAATTACATATAGTACAATGGTACAACTATAATCATCCTGTTTTATATTAGGTCCTTAGAAATTCTCTGAAGCTTTTTTCTTTTTTGTCCTATTCTTCCATTGACAAATAAAAGTCTTTATCTAGTGAATTCAGTGAAGACAGAATTCAGATATCTTTACATTTTTTTCTTTCCCTCTCCCAATACTACCTTCAATCTGTAGCAAAGATGTTTTGCAGCAGTATTACTAGTGAAACAAGAAAATGAAGTAATATTGTGTTTTTCTAAAGTACAACAGATAATGCAGAAATACAAAGGATTATAAGAGACTACTACAAGTAGTTGTATGCCAATAAAATGGACTACCTGGAAGAAATGGACAGACCAGAAAAGTTCAGAATTAGAAAAGTTCAACCTTCCAAGAATGAACCAAGAAGAAATAGAAATTATGAACAAGCCAATCACAAGCACTGAAATGGAAACTGTGATAAAAAAATCTCCCAAAAAACAAAAGCCCAGGGCCAGATGGTTTCACAGCTGAATTCTATCAGACATTTAGAGAAAAGCTAGTACCTATCCCTCTGAAACTCTTTCAAAAACTTGCAGAGGAAGTAACACTTCCAAATTCATCCTATGAGACCCCATCATCTGGATACCAAAACCAGACAAAGACATCAACACAAAAAGAGAAAATTACGGGTCAATATCACTGATGAACATAGATACAAAAGTCCTCAACAAAATTCTAGCAAATGGAATTCAACAACACATTAAAAAGATCATATACTATGACCAAGTCATACGACTTATTGATTATTCCAGGAGGCAAAGATTCTTCAATATATGCAAATAAACCAATGTGATACACCATATTAATGAATTTAAAGGTAAAAACCATGTGATAATCTCAATAGATGGAAGATATGCTTTTGACAAAATTCAGCACCGATTTATGTTAAAAACTCTTCAAAAAATGAATATAGAAGGAATCTAAGTCAAAATAATAAAGGCCATATATGATAAACCCATAGCAAACATTATTCTCAATGGTGAAAAACTGAAATCACTTTCTCAAAGATAAGGAACAAGACATGGGTGCCCACTCATACCACTATAATTCAACATAGTTCTGGATGTCCTATCTATGTCAATCAGAGAAGAAAAAGAAATAAAAGGAATCTGAATTGGAAAAGAAGTAAAGCTCTCACTGTTTGCAGATGACATGGTACTATGCATAAAAAAAAACCCTAAAGATGCTATCACAAAATTACTAATCAGTGAATTTAGTAAAGTCAAAGGATATAAAATTAATACACACAAATCACTTGCATTCTTATACACTTATAATGAAAAATCAGAAAGAGAAATCAATGAATCAAGTCCATTTACCATTGCAACAAAAAGAATAAAATACCTAGGAATATACTTACCTAAGGAGACAAAAAGAGCTGTACACAGAAAACTATAAGACACTGATGAAATAAATCAAAGACCACATAAACAGAGAGATATTCCATATTCCTGGGTTGAAAGAATCAACATCGTAAAAATAACTATCTACAATCTGTAGATACCAAATGCAATCTACAAACTTAATGTTATCCCTATCAAATTGCCAATGTCACTTTTCACAGAACTAGAACAATAAATTTCACAGTTCATATGGAAACACAGAAGACCCCAAATAGCCAAGACAATCTTGGGAATAGAGGAATCAACCCTCCTGACTTCAGACTATACTACAAAGTTATAGTCATCATAAAAACAATGTGGTACTTACACGAAAACAGAAATATGGACCAATGAAACAAGACAGGAAGCCCAGAGACAAACCCACACACCTATGAATATCTTATGTTTGACAAAGGAGGCTAAAATATGCAGCAGAGAAAAAATAGCATCTTCAATAAGTCATGCTGAGAAAACTGGACAGCTACATGGTAAAGAATGAAATTAGAACACTTCCTAACATCATTCAGTTCAGTTCAGTTCAGTCGCTCAGTCGTGTCTGACTCTTTGTGACCCCATGAATTTCAGCATGCCAGGCCTCCCTGTCCATCACCAACTCCCGGAGTTCACCCAAACTCATGTTCATCGAGTCGGTGATGCCACCCAGCCATCTCATCCTCTCTTGTCTCCTTCTCCTCTTGTCCCTAATCCTTCACAGTATCAAAGTCTTTTCCAATGAGTCAACTCTTCCATGAGGTGGCCAAAGGATTGGCATTTCAGCTTTAGCATATACAAAGATAAATTCAAGATGGACTAAAGACCTAAATGTAAGACTGGATATGATAAAACTCTTAGAGGAAAACATAGGCAGAACACTCTATGACATAAATCACAGCAAGATGCTCTATGATGTACCTTCTATAGTAAAAGTAAAAAAAAAAGTGGGACCTAATTAAACTTAAAAACTTTTGCACAACAAAAGAAACCATAAACAAGGTGAAAAGACAGTCCTCAGAATGAGAGAAAATAATAGCAAATATATAGCAAATATACAAACAGCTCATGGAACTCAATACCAGGAAAATAAACAACCCAATCAAAAAGTAGGCTGAAGACGTAAATAAACAAGGCATGCAGATGGCTAATAAACATATGAAAAGATGCTCAATATTGCTCATTATTAGAGAAATGCTAAACTGCAGTGATATATCACTTCCCATTGGTCAGAATGGCCATCATCAAAAAAACTGCAATCAGTAAATGTTGGAGAGGATGTGGAGGAGAGGGAATGCTCTTTTACTGTTGATGAGAATGCAAATTGATATAGCCACTATGGAAGATGTTATGGAGATTCCTTTAAAAACTAAGAATAAAACTACCATCAATTCAGTTCAATTCAGTTGCTAACTCATGTCTGACTCTTTGCAATTCATGAGCTGCAATATGCGAGGCTTGCCTGTCCATCACCAATTCCTGGAGCCTACTCAAACTCACGTCCATCACATCAATGATGCCATCCAACCATCTCATCCTCTGTCATCCTCCTTTTTCTCCCACCTTCAATCTTTCCCAGCATCAGATTCTTTTCCAAGAATCAGTTCTTCACATCAGGTGGCCAAAGTATTGGAGTTTCAGCTTCAGCATGAGTCCTTCCAATGAATATTCAGGACTGATTTCCTTTAGGATGGACTGGTTGGATCTCCTTGCTGTCCAAGAGATTCTCAAGAGTCTTCTCCTACACTAGAGTTCAAAAGCATCAATTATTCGGTGCTCAGCTTTCTTTATAGTCCAACTCTCGCATCCGTACATGACTACTGGAAAAACCATAGCTTTGATTAGATGGACCTTTATCAGCAAAGTAATGTCTCTGTTTTTTAATATGCTGTCTAGGTTGGTCATAGCTTTTCTTCAAAGAAGCAAGTGTCTTTTAATTTCATGGCTGCAGTCACCATCTGCAGTGATTCTGGAGCCCAAACAAACTCTGTCACTATTTCTATTCTTTCCCCATCTGTTTGCTTTGAAGTGATGGGACTGGATGACATGATCTTACTTTTCTGAATGTTGAGTTTTAAGTCAACATTTTCACTCTCCTCTTTCACTTTCATCAAGAGGTTCTTTAGTTCTTTTCGCATTCTACCATAAGGGTGGTGTCATCTGCATATCTGAGGTTATTGATATTTCTCCTGGCAATCTTGATTCTAGCTTGTGAATCATTCATCCTGGCATTTCACATGATGTACTCTGCATATAAGTTAAATAAGCAGGATAACAATATACCGCCTTGACTTACTCCTTTCCTGATTTGGAACCAGTCTGTTGTTCCATGTCCAGTTCTAACTTTTACTTCTTGACCTACATACAAATTTCTCAGGAGGTAGGTCAGGTGGTCTGGTATTCCCATCTCTTTAAGCCAACAGTCCTTCCCCTCCTGGCCATTTACCCTGAGAAAAGCATAACTGAAAAAGATACATTTACCCCACTATTTACTGTAGCACTGTTTACCATAACTAGGACATGGAAGCAACCTAGATGTCCATCGACAGATAAATGGGTAAAGAAGCTTTTGCACATATATAAAATGAAATATTACTCAGCCATTAAAAACAAACTCATTTGAATCAGCTCTAATGAGGTGAATTAGCTTAGAGCCTGTTATACAGAGTGAAGTGAGTCAGAGAGAAAAAAACAAATATGATATATAAATGCATCTATGTGAAATTTAGAAAGATTTTACTGATGAACCCATTTATGAGTCAGCAATGGAGTCACACACACATAGAGAACAGACTTGTGGACATGGGCTGGGGGAGGAGAGGGTGGACTGAATGGAGACAGTAGCATTGGTACATATACACTATTATATGTAAAATAGATAATCAGTGGAGATTTGATGTATGAATCAGAGCACTCAAACCAGGTCTCAGTGACAAAACAGAGTGGTGGGATGGAATGGTAGTTGGGAGCGGGTGCCAAGGGAAAGGGAGCATATGTATAGCTATGGCTGATTTATGTTCATATATAGCAGAAACCAACACAATGTTGTAAATCAACTATTCTTCAATTAAAAAATAATGAAATTTCCAAAATAATAACTATTTACTCATCATCATTTTCATTTCAATAACTTTTTATTGCATTTTCAGCTTTGGAAGACTTCATGGTAGAGAGGTCTGACAGAATGTGGTCCACTGGAGAAAGGAATAGAAAACCACTTCAGTATTCTGGCCTTGAGAATCTCATGAACAGTATGAAAATACAAAAAGATAGGACACTGAAAAATGAACACCCAGGTCATAGGTGCCCAATATGCTACTGGAAATCAGTGGAGAAATAACTTCAGAAAGAATTAAGAGATGGAGCCAAAACAAACCACAAAAAAAAAAAAAAAAGCCAGTTGTGGATGTGACTGGTGACAGAAGCAAGATCTGATGCTGTAAAGAGCAATATTGCACAGGAACCTGGAATGTTAGGTCCATGAAACAAAGCAAAGTGGTAGTGGTCAAATGAGATGGCAAGAATGAACATCTACATTCTAGGAATCAGTGAACTAAGATATACTAGAATGGATGAATTTAACTCAGATGACCATTATTCTACTACTGTGGGCAGGAATCCTTTAGAAGAAATAGAGTAGCCAAAAGGTCAACAAAAGAGTCTGAAATGCAGTACTTGGATGCAATCGCTGAAATGACAGAATGATCTCTATTCATTTCCAAGGCAAACCATTCAATATCATGGTAATCCAATCTATGCCTCAACCAGTAAGGCTGAAGAAGCTGAAGTTGAATGGATCTATGAAGACCTACAAGACCTTTTAGAAATAACACCTTAAAAAGATGTCCTTTTATTATAGGGGACTGGAAAGCAAAGGTAGGAAGTCAAGAAACACCTGGAGTGACAGGCAAATTTGACATTCCAAATTTGAAATACAGAATAAAGCAGGGCAAAAGATAATAGAGTTCTGCAAGAGAACGCACTGGTCATAGTAAACACTATCTTCTAACAACACAAGAGAAGACTCTACACATAGACATCACAAGATGGCCAAAACCGAAATAAGATGGATTATATTTTTTGCAGCCAAAGATGGAGAAGCTCTATACAGTCAGCAAAAACAAGACGGGGAGATGACTGTGGCTCATATCATGAACTCCTTATTGCCAAATTCAGACTTAAATTGAAGAAACTGGGGAAAACCACTGGACCATTCAGGTATGACCTAAATCAAAATCCCTAATGATTATACGGTGGAACTTAGAAAAAGATTTAAGGGACTAAATCTGATAGACAGAGTGCCTGATGAAGTATGAACAGAGGTTCGTGACATTGTACAGGAGACAGGAATCAAGATCATTTCCAAGAAAAAGAAATGCATAAAAGCAAAATGGCTGTCTGGGGAGGTCTTACAAATAGCTGTGAAAAGAAGAGAAGTGAAAAGCAGAGAAAAAATGAAAAGATATAAGCATCTGAATGCAAAGTTCCAAAGAACAGCAAGGAGAGATGAGAAAGCCTTCTTTAGCGATCAATGCAAAGAAATAGAGGAAAACAATAGAATGGGAAAGACTAGAGATCTCGTCAAGAAAATTTAGAGATACCAAGGGAATATTTCATGCAAAGATGGGCCAATAAAGGGCAGAAATTGTATGGACTTAACAGAAGCAGAAGATGTTAAGAAGAGGTTGTAGGAATACACAGAAGAACTATACAAAAAATATCTTCACAACCTAGATAATCACAATGGTGTGATGACTCACCTAGAGCCAGACATCCTGAAATGTGAAGTCAAGTGGTCCTTAGGAAGCATCACTAGGAACAAAGCTAGTGGAGGTGGTGGAATTCCAGTTGAGCTATTTCAAATCCTAATAGATGATGCCGTGAAAGTGTTGCACTCAATAAATCAAAAAATTTGGAGAACTCAGCAGGGGCCACAAGCCTGAAAGAAGTCAGTTTTCTTTCCAATCCTAAAGAAAAGCAATGCCAAAGAATGCTCAAACTGCCACACAATTGCACTCATCACACACACTAGTAAAGTAATGCTCAAAATTCTCCAAGCCAGGCTTCAGCAATACGTGAACCGTGAACTTCCTGATGTTCAATCTGATTTTGGAAAAGGCAGAGGAACCAGAGATCAAATTGACAACATCTGCTGGATCATTGATAAAGCAAAAGAGTTCCAGAAAAATATCTGTTTCTGGTTTATCAACTATGCCAAAGCCTTTCACTGTGTGGATCACAATAAACAGAAAATTCTGAAAGAGATGTGAATACCAGACCACCTGACCTGTCTCTTGAGAAACCTGTATGCAGGTCAGGAAGCAACAGTTAGAACTGGACATGGAACAATGGACTGGTTCCAAATAGGAAAAGGAGTACATTAAGGCTGTATAGTGTCACACTGCTTATTTAACTTATATGCAGAGTACATCATGAGAAACGCTGGGCTGGATGAAGCACAAGCTGGAATCAAGACTGCTGGGAGAAATATCAATANACAGTTAGAACTGGACATGGAACAATGGACTGGTTCCAAATAGGAAAAGGAGTACATTAAGGCTGTATAGTGTCACCCTGCTTATTTAACTTATATGCAGAGTATATCGTGAGAAACGGAGGGCTGGTAGAAGCACAAGCTGGAATCAAGATTGCTGGGAGAAATATCAATAATGTTGGGTACACAGATGACACCGCACTTACGAAAGAAAGTGAAGAAGAACTAAAAAGCCTCTTGAAGAAAGTGAAAGAGGAGAGTGAATAAGTTGACTTAAAGCTCAACATTCAGAAATTGAAGATCATGGCATCTGGTACAATCACTTCATGGCAAATAGATGGGGAAACAGTGGAAAGAGTGGCTTATCTTATTTTTCTGGGCTCCAAAATCATTGCAGATGGTGACTGCAGCCATGAAATTAAAAGATGGTTACCCCTTGGAAGGAAAGTTATGAGCAACCTACACAGCATATTAAAAAGCAGAGACATTACTTTGTCAGCAAAGATCCATCTAGTCAAGACTATGGTTTTTCCAGTGGTCATTTATGGGTGTGAGAGTTGGACTATAAAGAAAGCTGAGCACCACAAAATTTATGCTTTTGAACTGTGATGTTGGAGAAGACTCGAGATTCCCTTGGACTGCAAGGAGATCCAACCAGTCCGTCCTAAAGAAGATCAGTCCTGGGTGTTCATTTGAAAGACTGATGTTCAAGCTGAAAATCCAATACTTTGGCCACCTGATGCAAAGAACTGACTCATTTGAAAAGACCCTGGTGCTGGGAAAGATTGAGAGCATAAGAATAAGGGGACAGCAGTGTATGAGATGGCTGGAGGGCATCACTGATTCAATGGACATGAGTTTCGGTGAACTCCAGGAGTTGATGATGGATGGGGAGGCCTGCTGTGCTGCAGTTCATGGGGTCTCAAAGAGTCAGACATGACTGAGCGACTGAACTGAGGGGCCATGCACACAGTGCATATAGATGTTAATACCTTAACATACTGTGACAGTGTTTACATTTCCTTGAAATGTTAATATTTCACTATTTATGTAATATTATTTCTGTTAATGTAGTGATGGCTTAAGCCACTTAGCATGCATGCAAAGTAAGTAAAGCTATAACGTGACATCTTTCCTCAGTTTGGTTATATTTTAAATATACAAAGTGTTTTACAGTGAAAATTAATATTGTCAAGGAATGTTTCACCTCTCATTATACTGTATGTCTCAGTTATGGCTGTTGCCCCAATCCTGCACCTTTATTATAGTGCCTTATCAGAGGCAAAGACCAGTAGGCACAATAAACAAAGCAGACACCCATAGATATTAGCTAGTAAGTATACAAAATGATAGAACCCAGCTCCCGAAGGTCAGTGGAAGAACACATTTCATCATCTCCCAGGGGGTTCTGCCCTGTATCCCATGATGTTCTCTTAGAAAATAAATAAATGCTTCACCCATATGTTCTTGAATTTTCAAAGTCAGTGCATTCTCCTCAGTCCTGTTCTGTGAAATTTTTTGGTATTTTTCATATCTTTCCAGATTACATCCCTGGACTTTCCTCAATTTGGTAGTGTCAAGAACGTCAAAAAATCATAGACCTTTATCTAATTATTTTTCCTGGGTCTTCTATCACCTTTCTGCTTGAGAAGAAGCAGATTGTTAAATTACTGACTATAAAATTCAAATAGATAACTTTTCATTCCTACTTGTATTTAGAAAATCCCATGTTTATAACTCAAAATATATAGCTACTTTAATCAGTGATTCTCTTCATAATCAATATAAGCCATAAATGTATAGCCCTGAATTTATATAGAAAAACCTTACTCAAAGTCATCTCTCCATATTGCTCTATTTTATGGTTTGCTTCTATAAGACATATCCTTGACTGTGTGTTCTTTTTAACAGTCTGTTTTTCCCTTCAAATGTGAATTAATATAATATGATTTAACTTGTTACCAGACATTGTATAACTGGTGATAACATTTGACTTTTCTATAAGCATCTAAATGTAAAATCAAAAATAGTGATAAAATCATAGGGGCTTGAGATAAAATCTTAATTAGAGTTTTATAAAGAAGATATTTAAATCTATAGTCACCTAAAAGTCATCATTCCTATATTAATTAACTGAAGTATATAACAGAGCATTCTTAGCAACAGAATCTCCCACATAGCACTCGTGAAGGATAATAAATGACTTAGTATACAGAGAGAATTTCTATGAAAAAGGTCATTTCAAAATAAAGACATTAAAATGAAATAAACTTTTTATTATTTAAAAAGTATTTTAAATTTTTTATTATTTAATCTTTCTCAAGCAGTGCAACAAAAGTTAATGCACTTTTATTGTTTTGCAATGACAATTATTTTTGTTCATAGCAACTGTAAAATTCTGTAGCTTATCAACTCATACCTTCTTTTAGGAAAATGTACTTGTGTGATTCTTCAGCATAATTATTGTGGTTCATAAAAACTGTGTTATTATGTTGGCTTAGTATAATATGCTTTATACATAAAAATAACTTATAGTTATTCTCTCCTTTGTTGGTAATTATAACCCAAGTCCATTGCAGTAATAAACTTGGGTTGAGTACTTGATGGACCACTTTATTTTATTCTAACAGCTCTTTTTCTATCATGACTATTTATTATACCTTCATAAATGTGATGCACAGCAATAGTAAAGGGCAAAGCACTGACATATCTAACTCTGTTCTGGGGGTGTCTTTTTCCTTAGGCAAAGGCCTAAAGTTGTTGTTATTATTATTATTATTATTTTTAAAAATATTGGAGAGTATTCCAAAGTCATATTCTCCCAGGGGGTTTAACGATGAAAAAAGCTATGTAAATTCTTATTATTGAAAAACACCAACATTCTCCATGAGACATGTCATTGTGGCCTATAACAGCTTCAGTCCTTGCTTCACTGAAATGTAAAAAAATAATAATAATAATAAAAGAAGCTATAGGACTGAACACAAAGAAAGCATTAGTGTAGGTAGAAATATGCCTTGTGGTGTTTACTACAGGGGTTGCAAAAGTCTGGTAACTAAGCTGGAAAATTTCCTTACTATACAACTGAAGCGACGCAGCAGCAGCAGCAGCAGCATACTGACTATAACAAAGAAGAAATCTACATATTTTTGTAATATGTGCTATATATGTCCTCTTCTTTTTATTCCAATAAATATTGGTTTTTGCCTTTTTCTTCCTTTTTTTGTATGACTCTACAACATATGAAAATTTATCTGTAAAGATAAACTCTTTTCTGAAATTGAGATTGCACAAAATATATTATGTGGCCTATTATAAAAGGAATGATCATTTCTCTGCAGTGATCTCAGATTGCAATTTTACATAAAGAACACAAAAATGCAATTCAGCTATACTACATTGCTATTGCTAATATATAAAACCATTTTGTAGCAACTTAGTGAAAGAAAATCTAGATCTAATGATGTTGTTATCCATTTTTTTTAAATTTTGATATAGCCTAATTTAATTTAAACCCATTTTCATTTGTCCTTTCATCATAAATTGCTGATTAAATATTTCAAAATATTTATATCATCTTCTTTCTTTTGACAAGATTGAATTCAATTTTGCATTTCATGTTTGAGTGATTTGTTGGATATGAATATTTTCTTAGCTTTCTACAAAGGTCCAATGTACTCCACATTCCTATAATTCTAAAAAGTATGGCTTTACCCAATTCAGAAAGACCTGAAACAATCATTTCCACCAAAACTAGAGGGAAAAAAAGCAAGTTTCATTTATGTAAATTAGTTCAGCTGGATGCATGCTCTACGCATTGGCATTCATAAGAACATTTATGTTAGCTTTGACTTCAGTACTTGAGTGATGAAGCACTCTTTGCCTAAGATGAGCCTTCCATTCTGGGACAACTAAAATTGTAAAATTAGTAAATAAATAAAATATTGCTAATGATTAAATTCCTGTGTCTCTAGAGACCCACTTTTTGTCTTTAAGTCTCCTTGTATGTGTTGATATTGTAGAACTCAGAAATCACGTTCATTGCTGTTGTTCAGTCACTCAGTTGTGTCTGACTCTTTGTAACTGCATGCACTGAAGAATGCCAGGCTTCCCTGTCCTTCACCATCTCTAGGAGCTTTCTCAAACTCATGCCCATTGAGCCAGTGATGCCATCCAACCATCTTGTCCTCTGTCGTCACCTTTTCCTCATGCCTTCAATCTTTCCCAACATATGTTCATTGTAAGCAACTGTAAAGTGGATATCTCTTAATCTAAAAATCAATTTATCAGAAAGCTCATGTACTAGATAATTACAATTTGGAATCTATTTTTTACAATTCAAATATATGAAAGGGTATGCATCTTACACATGATAGATCATCCTACATAAGATAGTTTGTACCTTACTTAAATATTTAATCATATAATGCACCTTTTTCTGCTACCTGTAGCTTTCCTCATGTTCCAGTAGGCCTCAAAGAATGAGGTACAAAGTGTGACCCATTGAAAGCTCAGATAAACATCAAATGAACTCCATGGTTTTTCAAATTCATATAAACATAAATATAGGGAATATGTGTAGGATTAAATTTATATAGGTGTGAAAGTGCTTAGTTGGAATTTTACTGATATGGATCCATTAAGCAGAAATTTTGTTTTATTTCTCTCTCTCTCTCTCTCTCTTTCTCTCTCTCTCTCTCTCTATATATATATAATTGAAGTATCATTGACCTACAATGTCTCAGGTGCATAGTAAAGTGATTCAGTTACACATATACAAATATATTACTTTGGGGATTATTTTCCATTATAGGTTACTACAAGATATTGCCTACAATTCCCTGTGTTATGCAGTAAGTTTTTATTGCTTGTCACATGTCTATTTTTTTTAATTAGAAATCTAGTGTTCTATTCATACTAAGTCAAACAAGTTGACTTGTTTGAGTCAAAATGTCATAATTTTTTTTTATTTAGGCAAGAATTCATTTCTGTAAGATATATATTATATATAATATTTACATATATGTATACAAAAGCTATTCTCCTATGTTTGATAAAGATTTCAGAAAGAATATCAAAAAAAGAAGAAGAGATGGAGAAGTTGGAAAAGTTAAACTAAAATGGTTTATGTTTTGAATATGAAATGTTTATGTTCTGAATATGAAAGAGAAAAAGAGAAACAAACTAGTTAAAAGTAAAAGATCATCTTATAGTCCAGTTGTTTTTGAACATAGCTGCTTATTAGAACAGACAATCCCAGGGATGGGGGAGCCCGGTGGGCTATCTATGGGGTCATACAGAGTCGCACACAACTGAAGCGACTTAGCAGCAGCAGCAGCTTATTAGAAACATATCTGGAGTTTGGAGGAAAAAAACCAATATCTAGACATTTATATTTTTTCAAAAACTTCCAAGATAATTCTGATATGCATCTAGATTTTAAAAGATGATTATAGGTTTTCCTATTATGGTAGTTTTGGTGATGCAAAATCTATTATTTTCCTGTTGACCAATCATGATACAATGATATTAAGAGAGTGACAATTACATAATCACAACAATAAAAGATGTTTATCAGTTTTCACAATCAATAGCCAGACAAAAAATGAAAAGTAATTGCAATTGCAAGCCATAATGGGAACATGATTAAACTAACAATATCAAATAATTACATATAATTTGAGGGTCAAGCAGAGTGATGTGATAAATGGAAATACATACATACATTTTATCTATCCAGCCAGTCTATGTCTCTTGATTGGTGCATTTAATCCATTTGTTTTTAAGGTAATTATTGATATATATGATTTTATTACCATTTTCTCCATTTTGGGGGGTTAATTTTCTGTAGGTCTTTTCCTTGTTTTGTGCTTCTTGTCTAGAGAAACTGTTGTTGTAAAGCTGGTTTGGTGGTGCTAAATTCTCTTAACTTTTCCTTGTCTGGAAAGCTTTTGACTTGTCCATCAACTCTGAGCAAGAGTTTTGCTGGGTAGAATATTGTTCATTGCAGCTTCTTCCATTTCATCACTTGGAATGTATCTTGCCATTCCCTTCTGACTTGTAGAACTTCTGTTGAGAAATCAGTGATAGCATTGTGTCTTCCTTTGTATATTATGTCTTTTTTGCCTTGTTGCTTTTAATATTTTATTTTTGTCTGCAATTTTGTCAGTTTGATTACTGTGTCTCAGTGTGTTCCTTCTTGTGTTTTTTAATATAAATTTATTTTAATTGGAGGTTAATTACTTTAAAGTATTGTATTGGTTTTGCCATACATCAACATGAATCTGCCACAGGTATACACGTGTTCCCCATCCTGAACCCCCACCCTCCTCACCATCCCTCTGGGTCATCCCAGTGCACCAGCCCCAAGCATCCTGTATCCTGCATTGAACCTAGACTGACGATTCATTTCTTATATGATATTATACATGTTTCAATGCCATTCTCCCAAATCATTCCACCCTCTCCCTCTCCCACAGAGTCCAAAAGACTGTTCTATACATCTGCGTCTCTTTTGCTGTCTCACATACAGGGTTATCATTACTGTCTTTCTAAATTCCATATATATGTGTTAGTATACTGTATTGGTGGTTTTCTTTCTGGCTTACTTCACTCTGTATAATAGGCTCCAGTTTAATCCACCTCATTAGAACTGATTCAAATATAATCTTTCATATGGAGGCTGAACAACAGGCTGCTGAATAACTTTCTTGTGTATATCCAACCTGGGACTCTGTGCTTTCTGGGCTTGGTTTTCCTTTCCCATGTTAGAGAAGTTTTCAGCTGTTATATTTTCAAACATTTTCTTAGGTTCTTTCTCTCTCTCGTCTCCTTCTGTGACCTCTATATTGCAAATGTTGGTGCGTTTAATGTCCCAGAGGTCTCTTAGGCTGTTTTCAATTTTTTTTTTCCCATTCTTTTTTCTATATTCTGTTCTGTGGCAGTGATTTCCACCATTCTGTTCTTTAGGTAGTTTATTCATTCTTCTGTCTCAATTATTCTGCTGTGGATTCTTTCTAGTGTATTATTCATCTCTGTTTGTTCTTTAGTTCTTATAGGCCTTTGGTAAACATGTTTTTGTTTCTCCATTGTTTTCCAGAGATCCTGGATCATCTTAATTATCATTAGTTTAAATTATTTTTCTAGAAGGTTGCCTATCTCCACTTCATTTAGTTTTTTTTCTGGGATTTTTCTTGACTTCCTACTTTTGCATTCCAGTCCCCTATAATGAAAAGAACATCTTTTTTTGGGTATTTGTTCTAAAAGGTCTTGTAGGTCTTCATAGAACTGTTCAACTTCAGCTTCTTCAGCATTACTGGTCAGGGCATAGACTTGGGTTACCGTGATACTGAATGGTTTGCCTTAAATGAACAGAGATCATTCTGTCGTTTTTGAGACTGCATCCAAATACTGCATTTCAGACTTCTGTTGACTATGATGGCTACTCCATTTCTTCTAAGGGATTCCTGCCTAGAGTAGTAGATGTAATGGTTATCTGAGTGAAATTCACCCATTCCAGTCCATCTTATTTTGCTGATTCCTAGAATGTCAACGTTCACTCATCATTTCTTGTTTCACCACTTCCAATTTGCCTTGATTCATGGACCTAACATTCCATGTTCCTATGCAATATTGCTATTTACAGCATTGAACCCTGCTTCCATCACCAGTCCCCTTCACAACTGGGTGTTGCTTTTGCTTTGGCTCCGTCCCTTCATTCTTTCTAAAGTTATTTCTCCACTGATCTCCAGTAGCATATTGGGTACCTACCGACCTGGGGAGTTCATGTTTCAGTGTCCTATCTTTTTGCCTTTCATACTGTTCATGGGGTTCTCAAGGAAGAAATACTGAAGTGGTTTGTCATTCCCTTCTCCAGGGGACCACATTTTTTCAGACCTCCCCACCATGACCCTACCGTCTTGGGTGGCCCCACATGGCATGGCTTAGTTTCATTGAGTTAAACAAGGCTGTGGTGCATGAGATCAGATTGACTAGTTGTCTGTGATTGTAGTTTCAGTCTGTCTACCCTCTGATCCCCTCTCTCAGTGCCTACCGTCTTACTTGGGTTTCTCTTACCTTGGGCATGGAGTCAATACCAGACCACCTGATCTGCCTCTTGAGAAACCTGTATGCAGTTCAGGAAGCAACAGTTAGAACTAAACATGGAAAAAAAGACTGGTTCCTAAAAGGAAAAGGAGTACTTCAAGGCTGTATATTGTCACTCTGCTTATTTAACTTATTACTTTGTCAACAAAGGTCTGTCTAGTCAAAGCTGTGGTTTTTCCAGTGGTCATATATGGATGTGAGAGTTGGACTATAAAGAAAGCTGAGTGCTGAAAAATTGATGCTTTTGAACTGTGGTTTTAGAGAAGATTCTGAGAGTCCCTTGGACTACAAGGAGATCCAACTAGTCCATCCTAAAGGAGATCAGTCCTGGGTGTTCATTGGAAGGACTGATATTGAAGCTGAAACTGCAATACTTTGGCCACCTGATGTGAAGAGCTGATTCATTTGAAAAGACCATGATGCTGGGAAAAATTGAGGGCAGGAGAAGAAGGGCATGAAAGAGGATGAGATGATTGGATGGCATCATCGACTTGATGTACTTGGGTTTGAATGGACTCTGGGAGTTGGTGATGAACAGGGAGGCCTGGCATGCTGCGGTTCATGGGGTCACAAAGAGTTGCACATGACTGAGCGACTGAACTGAACTGAACTGAACTGGGGTTTTAACTTGTCCCTTTATCTGGGATATAACTTTCTGCTTTTTTATGCTGATTAACTTTCAGTAATGTGAGTTTATTCTCAGTGGGATTGTGGTTCTTTTTGCTTCTTCTTTTTATCCTCTGTTGAAGGAGGCTAAGAGGCTTGAGTGAGCTTCCTAATGGGAGGGACTGGCAGTGGGACAAACTGTATCTTGTTCTGGTGGGCAGAGCCTTGCTCAGTAAAACTTTAATCATATTATCTGCTGATGGGTGGGGTTCATTATCTCCCTGCTAATTGTTTGGCCTGAGGTTACCCAGCTATATGGTCTACAGGCTCCATGGTAAGGTTAGCCTCCAACAGGTTAACCTCTAAGAGGGCTTACACCAAGGCGGGCCTTCCAGGACTGCTGCTATCAGTGTGCCATCCCTATAGTGAAACCCTGTGGGCCCATGTCTCCAATAGGTCCAGCACTAGCAGGTACTCTTCTATAGGGTCACTGCTCATTTCCTCTGTTTTAGTGAATGCAAGATTTTTTCTGTGCCCTCCAAGACTGAAGCCTTTGTTTTCCCCAATCCTGTAACCAAATCCTGCTGGCCTTCAAGTTCAAATTCCTTGGGGATTCCCAGTTCCTTTGTGGGATCTCCAGGGTAGGAAGCCTGACATGGGGTTCAGAACCTTCACAATGGTGGGAAATTTTCTCTTGTATTATTGTCCTGCAGTTTGTGAGTCACACACCCAGTGGCTATGAGATTTGATTTTATCATGATTGTGTCCTTCCTACCATCTTGCTGTAGCTACTTCTTTGTCATTGGACATGGGATATATTTATTTGATGGGTTCCAGCATCCTCCTGTCAATGGTTGTTCAACAGTTAGTTGCAATTTGGGTGCTCTCATAGGAGGAGATGAGCCCAAGTCCTTCTATTCAGCCATCTTCAACTGGAAGCTCCATTAAGCAGAAGTTTTGAATTCCGTGTTTTAGATGAAGAAATATTCTTACTGGATATCAAGTTCCAGGTAGACAGTAGCTTCTTCGTGACTTTACTATTCTGTCATTTTCTAAGTTATAGAATTTCTTAGAGAGTTAAGCTATAATTCTTTGGCAGATATGCATATCTTTTGTCCAGCTGCAAATAATTCTTGTCTTTGTTTGTCAACAGTTAAAATAGTTTGTGTGTGTGATGGTGAGAAGCAGGTGTTCTTCTTGGGGTGTGTATAGTTTCTTGAATTTGTATGCAGAGGTATTTTTCATCAATTGTGGTAAGTTCTTTTCCAGTGTCTCTTCAAATATTGCATGTGACAGATTTTTCTACATTTTTAGGATTTCAATCACCTGTATATTAAAGTTTTTCATTGTATTGCATAATTACTTTTCATCATTTTCTCTAGTTTTCAACTTTCCCCCCTTTTGTTTTTTATTCTGAATATATTCTACTGATCCAGAAAATATCCAGATCTTCTACTATGTCAATTTCATAATATCCATTTAAGTTTTTAACTTTACTTATTACATGCTTGTCTGAATTTTTTTTAATGGGCTGAGATTCTCAGGTAAGATGTTCCAACTTTCATCTAGCTGTTAAACATATTAAGCATAGTTATGCAAACACATTTCTTCATGTGTATATTCAGTCATCTCTGACTCTTTGCGATCACATGGACTGCAGCCCACCATGATGCCCTGTCCATGGAATTTTCTAGGCCAGAATACTGGAGTGGATTGCCATTTCCTTATCCAGGGAATCTTCCTGACTCAGGGATCAAACCTGGGTCTCCTATACCTCCAGCATTGGCGGACAAATTCATTGCCACTAAGCCATCTAGGAAGCTATTCTAGTCTCCTTGCTTCTCCCAAATCCTTTTAGTCTGATTTACCAACAGAACCACTAGCTTAGGAGGATAAAAATGTATCTTCATGTTCATTAGACAGCCGATAAACAAATATAGCCACTGATTTATTTCTGTTTATAAGAAATCTGAATCTATTTCAGGTATATTTACATTGTTTTTTTTTTTTTTTTTCCCTAATTTTCAGGGCATTAGATTCTACTACATGAAATGCCAGTGATTAATAAGAACGTTAATTTTGGATATCATGTATTGTAAATTTTGGAGAAGGAAATGGCAATCTACTCCAGTGTTCTTGCCTAGAGCATTCCATGGACAGAGGAGCCTGGTGGGCTGCTGTCCTTGGGGTCACACAGAGTTGGACACAACCGAAGCGACAGCACCAGCAGCAGCATAGTAAATTATAGAGCCTCAGAATGATACCACGTGTCTCCCAAGAAGGATTAGGGCTTATATGGATGACAGTGAGAATAAGGTGATAAGCAATTGATTCCTTGAGAAAATGCATTTGTTTGAAGTCCTTTAGGTTGGAGGGGAGATGATGAGTCATGTTTAGTTCTTGTTCTGCACTTATTCCTAGGTTTCAGCTCATCAGGCATCTAATAGGAATACTAGGACCCAGCACACTATGTTGACCAAGTACACATTTCCTTGTTAATCCATCTACACCATTGTTTTTCCTCTTCAGCTTTGTGAAACAATTTTATGGGTAGTTGCTATGTTTTTTTCCTTCTTATAATTTGGCAATAAATCATGGTGTAAATTCACATAAAATGTCAGGCTTATCTTTGTGGTTTCCTTCTCTCTGGTCCCATTTACATTAGGAAGCATATGACCTGAGTGGTGGAAACATACAAGAAATGTATATCATCTATCTATTTACTATTGATTTGTTTTGATACCTACCTAGCTATATGTGATACAAACTTCTGCAAGTGCACACATTAGTATTTTCACATACAGATTTATTTCTACATAATATTGAGTGTGACTGAATCTGTTATTATTAGTACAATAAAAAAAATCAAACTGTTTTACATTCTTTAAAGCAGAATGAAAGAGAAAAGTTATTGAATAATTTGTTCTTATGCCCATTATTCCCTTAAAGATTGCTTTTAGTATCTCATACACAATGAGAAATGTTCCCAATTTCATGTAAAATTTAGATTTTAAAATCTTAGTATCTTTCAACATAATATCAGTAGTGAATAATAATAGAATCCTTCTTGAATAGAAGGTAATACTATGAATTTTGTTATGTACTTTGAGTATTCTGAAATGACAACTTTAGAATGAAATTGTGTTCTGACCCATAGATTTCAACAAAAACATACATTTGTTCCTTTAAATAAATGGGCTACATTGAGTGGTATATATATATATTTTTTACTTCTTAATAGTAACACAAGCCAAAAGCTAAAACTATAGCAACAACAAAAATACAAAGAGTATTTCATTTTAACAGTTAATTAAATATTAATTTACTTATTTAACATCACCGATATAACTGAGATAAAATGACAGTATAAGAAAACAAAAATCATACTTTGTATGTTGAATACTCTATAGTTATACAATTAACACACAACAATTAATACAAAAGTCAAACTTTAATAAATATTTTTTAATTACTGCTTACAATTTCTGAAATACTTTAGATATCCACTTCACAAGTTGAGAATAAGTACACACACAATAATTTAATAGCAAACATTGTACTACTAAAATTTTCATTCAGTTTGAAAGTTAGCATTTATTAAACCTCCACAAAAGGATGACTAGTTTCACTAAGGTATACAACTTAGTCATCACACAAAAATTACAATATAATATCCATTAAAAAAAAAAGTCACTGAAATGACTTTCTCACTGCCAAACAGCTGATAAATCTGAATTCTAACTCTAGTGTGTCTACCTTCAGAGTGCATGTACTTTCCATTATACGTCATCACTTCCATGCTTAGACCTAACATGAAAAATAATTGATAAATTGGGACAGGAAAGCAACAGATCACAACCTTGAATGTCAAGTAGGAGAGATGATAGAACAAAGGACAGAGTGATAGATGTATATCTTGCTTAGAAAATTTGATACCGTCATCTGTTCATAGGACACACTTAAGCAATAAGAGACAAAATAAGACAATACACATATATAAGGTTCTATTTTAGTTGGTTAAGAATAAACTTATGGGCCTTGGAAAACAATATCATTTGCCACTATTAGAAAAAAGAAGGGGGAGGGAGGAAAACTCTAAGAATAAAATGTGCCTCAAAAATGACTGAATGATCTCTGTTCATTTCCAAGGCAAACGACTCAGTATCATAGTAGTCCAAGTCTATACCCCAAACAGTAATGCCAAAGAGGCTGAAGTTGAATGGTTCTATGAAGAACTGCAAGATTTTCTAGAAGTAAACCAAAACAAAAACAGCAACAACAAAAAAGATGCCCTTTTTGTCATAGGGTATTAGAATGTAAAGGTAGGAAGTTGAGAGAGACCTATAGTAACAGGCAAACTTGGCCTTGGAGTACAAAATGAAGAAAGGCAAAGAATAACGTTGTTTTGTCAAGAGAACACAGAGGTCATAGCAAACTCTCTTTTCCAATAGCACAATAGAAACTCTACATATGGACATCGCTAGGTGGTCAATGCCAAAATCGAATTGATTATACTCTTTGCAGCCAAAGATAGAGAAGCTCCATACAGTCAGCAAAAGCAAGACCAGGAACTGACTGTGGCTCACATCATGAATTCCTTATTGCCAAATTCAGACTTAAATTGAAGAAAGTGGGGAAAACCACTAAACCATTCGAGTATGACCTAAATCAAATCCCTATGATTATACAGTGGAAGTGAGAAATAGATTTAAGGGACTAGATTTGATAGACAGACTGCCTGATGAACTATGGACAGAGGTTCGTGACTTTGTACAGGAGACAGGGATTAAGACAATCCCCAAAAACAAGAAATGCAAAAAATCAAAATGGTTGTCTGAGGAGGCCCTACAAATAGCTGTGAAAAGAAGAGAAGTGAAAAGCAAAGAAGAAAAGGAAAGATATACCCATTTGAATGCAGAGATACAAAAGCTTCCTCAGTGATCAGTGCAAAGAAATAGAGGAAAAAGTCGAATGAGAAAGACTGGAGATCTCCTCAAGAAAAGAAGAAATGCCAAGGGAAAATTTCATGCAAAGATGGGCTCAATAAAGGACAGAAACAGAATGGACCTAACAGAAGCAGAAGATGTTAAGAAGAGGAGGCAAGAATACATATAAGAACTATATAAAAAAGATCTTCATGACCCAGATAATCACGATGGTGTGATCACTCACCTAGAGCCAGACATCCTGGAATGTGAAGTCAAGTGGGCCTTAGGAAGCATCACTACAAACAAAGCTAGTGGAGGTGATGGAATTCCAGTTGAGCTATTTCAAATTCTGAAAGATGATTCTGTGAAAGTGCTGCACTCAATATGTCAGCAAATTTGGAAAACTCAACAGTAGCCACAGGACTGGAGAAGGTCAGTTTTCATTCCAATCCCTAAGAAAGGAAATGCCAAAGAATGCTCAAACTATGGCACAATTGCACTCATCTCACATGCTAGTAAAGTCATGCTCAAAATTCTCCAAGGCAAGCTTCAGCAATACGTGAACCATGAATTTCCAGATGTTCAAGCTGAATTTATAAATGGCAGAAGAACCAGATATAAAATTGCTAACATTCACCGGATCATTGAAAAAGCAAGAGAGTTCCAGGAAAATATCTATTTCTTCTTTATTGACTATGCCAAAGCCTTTGACTGTGTGGATCACCTCAAACTGTGAAAAATTCTGAAAGAGAAGGAAATACCAGATCACCTGACCTGCCTCTTGAGAAATCTGTATGCAAGTCAAGAAGCAGCAGTTAGAACTGATCATAGAACAACAGACTGGTTTCAAACAGGAAAAGGCATATTTCAAGGCTGTATATTGCCAACCTGTTTATTTAACTTATATGCAGAGTTCATCATGAGACGCTGGGGTGGATGAAGCACAAGCTGGGAATCAAGATTGCTGGGAGAAATATCAATAATGTTGGATATGCAGATGACACCACCTTTATGGCAGAAAGTGAAGAAGAACTAAAGAGCCTCTTGATGGAAGTGAAAGAAGAGAGTGAAACAGTTGGCTTAAAGCTCAACATTCAGAAAAGTAAGACCATGGCATCCAGTTCCATCACTTCACAGTAAATAGGTGGGGAAACAATGGAAAGAGTGAGAGACTTTATTTTGGAGGGCTCTAAAATCACTGCAGATGGTGACTGAAGCCATGATATTTAAAAGACACTTACTCCTTGGAATAAAAGTTATGACAAACCTAGACAGCATATTCAAAAGCAGAGACATTACTTTGCCAACAAAGGTCCATCTTGTCAAAGCTATGGTCTTTCCATTAGTTATGTATGGATGTGAGAGTACTATAAACAAAGCTGAGTGCTGAAGAATTGATACTTTTGAACCATGATGTTGGAGAAGACTCTTGAGAGTCCATTGGACAGCAAGGAAATCCAACCAGTCGATTCTAAAGGAGATCATCCTGAGTGTTCATCGGAAGGACTGATGTTGAAGCTGAAACTCCAATACTTAGGCCACCTGATGCAAAGAGCTGACTCATTTGAAAAGACCCTGATGCTGGGAAAGATTGAAGGCAGGGGGAGAAGGGGACGACAGAGGACGAGATGATTGTATGGCATCACCGTCTCAATGGACATGAATTTGGGTTAACTCTCGGTGTTGGTGATGGACAGGTAGGCCTGGTGCGCTGTGGTCCATAGTATCCTAAAGATTCAAACACGACTGAGAGACTGAACTGAACTGAACTTGAAAATATGTCTGATAAATTTTGGAGGGATTCTCATTTATTCCAGGCTCCTACACACAATTTGACTTAGACCTTTATACTGACTATAGCAACAAATACTTGACAACACCTAAAATGCATTTGTTTATACATATGTCTCAAGTATTTTTTAATGATCATAACAATATTATTACTTTGAACAGTCTTTAAAGGAAATTTCTAATTTCTTTAGTGTACCATGAACATAATATCAATCAGAGCTGCTGTATTCATGGAATGAACTCAGAGGTCTTCTCTGAGAACGTGAGAAAATGGAAAAAGCAGAGGACTTCAATGTCGCAGGACTGAAGTTATGTCGAGAGACAGAAGTGCCTGTCTCTGTGCTTTTTCTCCTCCATTTTTCTCATTTGCCATGGAATTCTCAGAAGAGAAAAAATGTTAGAAAATTCCAATAAATCAGACATCCAAGAATGAGTATGGCATGCATGGGCTGAAAGCTATAGTTTGGGAGATTCCACACCTCTAAACCACTTCCAGTATGTCGCGGGTAACATAGAACATCATTTGTTGTGAAATGTGGCCAAATTGATGATTTCATAGAACATTACTTGTTCAGCAAGTTCTGTAGAGGCATGCAAACATTCCAAATATTCCAATAAGCCACAATGAGGAAACACCAAAGAGCTGAGAGTGTTGAATAAAAGGAAATAGCCTGGGGTAGCATAGACAGGTGGAGAGTTTGCATACTTGTGCTTTGATGCAAATTTCCAAGTCCACACACCATGGCTGTGGGTAAAGTTTTAATGCCCACAGCTTGGATAAGTTGCAAATGAGTCATCATAAATTCAGTAACTAGATCAGCATAAACCAAGCCAGACCATAAAATCACTCTGCAGACAGAATGCTGAAGCCCACTCCCCTATCCTAGCACTCAGAAAGTCATAAAGGAGATA
Source organism: Neotragus moschatus (assembly GCA_006410615.1). NCBI lineage: Eukaryota > Metazoa > Chordata > Mammalia > Artiodactyla > Bovidae > Neotragus > Neotragus moschatus. The sequence continues at coordinate 1,027,762 of SJYA01001729.1, forward strand.
AGCAGACAGTACAGGGAATCTGAGCACTCACCTGGAAAAGACTGAGTCATCAGAAGCAGACTATTTAAAGCAACTCAAAAAAGAACTATGAATCTGAATTGACTGTAAATTTAAGTGACTGCTCAAACTGGAGCACATGGTGAGATCATTAATTGTCAACTTACTTTTCTCAGCTCCCCAGGTAGGAGAGGACTGTGGAAGTGACCATCCACTTACAGGACATAAAAATGTTGTATTTTGAATAGCATGAGTAGTTTCAGTGAATTTTTTGTGCGAAAGTACAGTAAGCTGACTTAAATTCAGGAGCCTCTTTGAAAACCCTGCCATTCTTTCATTTACTCCTGATACCTAGCATATAATGACCATCAAAATTAAAAAAAAAAATCTTTTTGGTAACTTGAATTCTTAAAGTTATACTGAAATGGAAGGTTAAATGATGGATATTCATTGACTATGTAGATCACTCCAAAATAAGGTAAAGTACTAAAATTTTAACTACTGAACATAGGTCTACCTGCTTTGGGGTTATTACAGAGGAACTCAAGATAATTCGATCTATTGGTAAACACGCTTGTGTTCAGTGGAAAATGATGCTATGAGGGAGCATATGCTTCTAGAAATTATGAAATGTATTTATAAATTTGCCATATAAAGAATGTTTGTTGCTGGGGTAAAAAAAAATGCACATCAGCTGAGAGCCATACTAATCAGAATCTGCAACTATCTATCAGTTTTAAAGTGAGAAAGAGAAGAATCCTCTGGAACTCAATAAATCTAAGGCAAAATTGCAGGAAGATAAACATGTGGAAACAGTGTCAGACTTTATTTTGGGGAGCTCCAAAGTCACTGCAGATGGTGATTGCAGTCATGAAATTAAAAGATGCTTACTCCTTGGAAGGAAAGTTATGACCAACCTAGATAGCATATTCAAAAGCAGAGACATTACTTTGCCAACAAAGATCCATCTAGTCAAGGCTATGGTTTCTCAAGTAGACATGTACAGATGTGAGAGCTGGACTGTGAAGAAGGCTGAGCACAGAAGAATTAATGCTTTTGAACTGTGGTGTTGGAGAAGACTCTTGAGAGTCCCTTGGACTGCAAGGAGATCCAACCATTCCATTCTGAAGGAGATCGGCCCTGGGATTTCTTTGGAAGGAATGACGCTAAAGCTGAAGCTCCAGTACTGTGGCCACCTCATGTGAAGAGTTGACTCCTTGGGAAAGACTCTGATGTTGGGAGGGATTGGGGGCAGGAGAAGGGGACAACAGAGGATGAGATGGCTGGATGGCATCACTGACTCAATGGACACAAGTCTGAGTGAACTCCAGGAGTTGGGAGTTGGTGATGGACAAGGAGGCCTGGCGTGCTGCGATTCATGGGGTCGCAAAGAGTCGGACATGACTGAGCAACTGAACTGAACTGAACTGAAACATGAATGTAAAAGAAAATCATGCAATATTGTAAATATCTTTGAAGAATTAATGTTTTAGGAAGGTGAGCTGTTTGGAATCCTGAATAGAAGAGCCTAAAATCAAAAACTGATCCTGTCGATACTTCATTGTCTAGCAGATATGAGAATTCCTGTCACAAGAAAAAAGTAATCTACTTTAGATAAAAAGGTATATTTATTCGTTTATTTAATACTTGAATGCTTACAATAATTGAACCCCTGTACTATGCATGAGGCATCCAAAGATGAATAGGACATGAGCCCTGTCTGTAAACAGTTCACAATCTTCTGGGAATAAAAGATAGTAAAACAAAGTATCCCATAAAAAATATGAAATGCCANTTGAACACAACTAAGTGACGGAACTGAACTGAAGTCATCTATCTTTTACTACAGGTAAAGCCTAGGGAATCAACCAGAAAGTAAAATATGTATCTATTAGTTTCTTCACTTAACATTGGTTATCAGTTATCATATTCTAGTACAGCATATTTTTTTCCAAACTCAGATTGTTCTCAGGCCCAAGCTCATAAATGTAAAGAAATTTGAGGAGCAGGAAGTGTCAGGGAGGGCAGAGAGAGAACAGAGTTGAGGTTTTACATTTTGGAGTTGTTTTATACAATGCCAATACAACATGAAAATTTTATAAAATCTGGCATTTAAGATAGCTTTGTTTGTACTAATATGACTGGTTATAGGAGAGGGGAAAGGCTTTTATTCTTATCAGTGAAGCAAATTCACAGCAGCCTAGTGTTGGCCTGATAGCCCTCTAGTGAACATCATCAGATGTCACCAGCGTTGCCCTGGTACCAGCTACAGAAGCAGCCTAACAGCAGTGCAAGCAGCCCTGAATATCTTTAACACACTGAACTATTAGCTGGGGAGTTTTCAGGTCTTTAGAATCAATTTTATCAAAGATAAGCAGAGTCAAAGCAGAAGACAAGATTAAGGTGATGACGCTGTTAGTTAACAGCTGTGCTGTGATCAGAGTACCACAACCTCTGAGGATCTGAAGGAATAAATAGGTAGATGCTTGAAAGTCTCCTTTGGATAAAGACACATGACTTCTCTGAATCACACAAATTGTTACATCGCATTTATATCTAGTTTCTAAAAAATGGGTCCCATATACAATATGTGTCAACTATGTCACAGAGTTGTTGTGAAGAGTTGTACAAAGTTATGCTCTACATTGATTCAAAACAAAATATTCTACCCAAATAAAAAATTGTCTCATGCCTCTCCTTAGATGTGACATGGGAATATAGGACAGCATCCTAGTTAATGTCATGCCTCTCTCCTGAAGGTAGGTAATATGACACAGTTCAAGAGAGCATGAGTTCATTTATGCAACCAGCTTCCTTCTATCATAATGTAGATGGCAGAGTGGAGATTTTAGAAAATCCAAGATTTTCTAAGTCTCCAAGTTGCAAAAGTGTTTTTAAAAGCCAAGCTATCTTATTTTGATGCATTTTCCTTTGGGACTTTAGTAAAAATCACAGATATATGGGGGAAGAATTTTATATCAAGTTTTAATGAAAAGTTAATCACTTTGGCATGAATAAGTCATCTACTAGGAAAGCCATTCTAATTCATAACTGTAAAGTTTGATATGTGTTTCCATTTTTTAATATATAAGCAGAGAAAAATGAAAAGAATCAAACTTAAAATGTAGTAATTAATTGCTTGATGTTTCCTGATGCTAAGAGATTCCTGTCAAAGCAGAAGCTGATTCAAGATGACCTTGGTAGAAGTTGACTAGTACTGAAATTCAAAGAACTGCTGCATTAGGGTAGCATTGAATGCATTTTATTGCAGTTCACTAACATCCAGAGGAAACAAAACCTAAGGGTACAAATTGTTAAAGTATGTCACAGGGATAGCAGAAGAGTGAAATCATATGCAAGCAATTGGAAATTTTATATAAAATTATTTATAATATTATGATGAGATAAACAAAAACTTATTGGTTTCTTAAATAAAACCCCAGAGCAACAGATTACTAAGGAAATTTTAGCTAATAGTTTCTCTACAAATATGTAAGGCCACTTGTGGAAGACTGGAAAAGTAGCCACAATTACTCATGTTTTCTTATGTCCATGCTCTTTGCAGAAGGTCTTTGCAGGTCTCAGAAAGAGATAGATACATTTTCTTTATTCCTTGCATTTGAGCTGGTATAGTGACTGGTTTTGTTTGAAAGGGAAGCAAATGATTTGATATTACTTTCTACTTTCAGACTCAGTGGGTCTTGTACGTCTCTTTGCGCTTTCTTGGACACCTGAAGTCTCCATTTGTTTAAAAAACAAAATTCAACCAAATAAATTTGAAGGTCTAATTATCTTTATTCAGGAATCATGAATCAGGAAATATCCCACATAGAAAACAGAAGGGTACTACAAGACATGGTACAGAGTGGAAGGTATTTATAGGGAGAAGTTTTGAGCAAGGGAGTTATTAACAAAAGACAAAAAAGAATTATTTTTAGACTAGGACAGTTTCTTTTATCGGATAAGGGAATGACAAGGTCTTATCATGCAGAAGGCATCTTCTTCCATAGATGGGGTGCTGAGGGGGATGGAGAGGATCCATGTGACAGATGACTTCATTGGTGCTGCCCAGAAAACTCACAACTGGTTGATTACACTTCTGGGTAGGTTAAAACTGCCAATAGGTTAGGTACTAAATTGAAATTTATTATCCTGGGCTTTAGCACAAGTGATGTCTTAATTAAAGCCCATGGTTTTCTCTTTAACAATATTGAGTAAGACCAGACTAGACTCCTGGAAGTTGAAAGACCCAGTGGAGCAGAGTCAGGGGTCAGTCACCTGACTCACCCCAATGAAGGCCCAGAATACACGGAAGAGCCCATGGAGAGTCAATAAAGCCATCCATTACCAGTCTGTCCAGCTGACTGTGGTAGCTATATAACCACGGCCATCCAAGACCTACCAGGCTCAGAGACTCGATGACTCATGAGCTAAATAAGTCTTTACTGTTTTAAACCATGAAGTTTTGCAGTGGTATGTTACATAGCAACAGATATCTGATGCACTACTAATTATATTGTGCTGGAAAAATGTAACAAAAACACATTTTTAATACATTATTGTTAAAATATAATATTGTATTGTCACCCTGGTTATTTAATGTATATGCAGAGTACATCATGAGAAATGCTGGACTGAATGAAGCACAAACTGAAATCAAGATTGCCAGGAGAAAGATCAACCTCAGATATGTAGACGGCACCACACTTATGGCAGAAAGTGAAGAACTAAGGAGCTTCTTGATGAAAGTGAAAGAGGAGAGTGAAAAAGTTGGCTTAAAACTNTATTGTTAAAATATAATATTGTATTGTCACCCTGATTATTTAATGTATATGCAGAGTACATCATGAGAAATGTTAGACTGAATGAAGCACAAACTGAAATCAATATTGCCAGGAGAAAGATCAACCTCAGATATGTAGATGGCACCACACTTATGGCAGAAAGCGAAGAACTAAGGAGCTTCTTGATGAAAGTGAAAGAGGAGAGTGAAAAAGTTGGCTTAAAACTCAACACTCAGAAAACTAAGATCATGGCATCTGATCCCATCACTTTATAGCAAATAGATGGGGAAACAATGGAAACAATGACAGACTTTATTTCTCCAAATCACAATGGATGGTAACTGTAGCCATGAAATTAAAACATACTTATTCCTTGGAAGAAAAGCTATGACCAACCTTGACAGCATATTAAAAAGCAGAGGTATTACTTTGCTGAGGCCCATATAGTCAAAGCTATGGTTTTTCCAGTAGTCAGGTATAGATGTAAGAGGTGGACCATAAAGAAAGCTCAGCACAATGGAATTGATGTTTTTAAACTGTGATATTGGAGAAGACTCTTGAGAGTGTCTTGGACAGCAAGGAGATGAAAGCAGTCAATCCTAAAGGAAATAAGTCCTGAATATTCATCGGAAGGACTGATGCTGAAGCTGAAACTCCAGTACTTTGGCCACCTGATGCAAAGAACTGATTCACTTGAAAAGACCCTGAGGAGGGAAAGATTGAAGGCAGGAGGAAAAGGGGATGACAGAGAATGAGATGGCTGGATGGCATCACCAACTCAAGGGCCATGAGTTTGAGTGAATTCTTGGAGTTTATTATGGACAGGAACTGTGGCCTGCTGCAGTCCATGGGGTTTCAAAGAGTCAGACATGACTCAGCAACTGAACTAACTGAATGATGAATATGGGGTATATTTCAAGTATATGAAAGTCCCCAGGTTTCTGGAGGAGGTGCCAGTTAAACAGGTACCTTACAAAAGCCGTTAGTAGGCACTGAGAGAAAGGAATGAATAGGAGGTAAGCAGCCCACAGTATTGTGTGTGTTTCATGTTAAGTCACTTCAGTCATCGATGACTCTGCTACCCCATGGACTGTAGCCCACCAGGCTCCTCTGTCCATGGGATGCTCCTGGCAAGAATACTGGAGTGGGTTGCCATGTCCTCCTCCAGGGGATCTTCCCTATCCATGGGTCAAACCTGTGTGTCTTAAATCTCTTGCATTGGCAGGCATGTTCTTTACCACTATTGCCACCTGGGATGCTCCCACAGCATTGTGACTATCATCAAAGTTTCTGGTTTTGAATCCAAGTTCAATCATTCACAAGAAGTATGACTTTTGGCCTTTTCCTAATGTACCTCTGTATTTTCACCTTTATGTGATAATTTTACCTTTTAGGGTTGTTATAAAGATCAATTTAACATTCAATTTTCTAAAATACCTCTTTCCTTGTATTCTGCCACATTTGTCTCCCTGCCTCATTGCACTTGGAGCCTCTGCCCTAGATCATTCTTGCAACAGATCCCCTGGTCTCATCTATCACGTTGTTCATTTCTCTTCAAATGTCAACTCCTCAGTGTGTCCCAGAGGTGCATATCATATATGTGAAGCCATATATAAGCCCCTATGTCCCTGTGCTTTGAAGTACAAGGTTTTTCCTATAGTCTCTGGGACATCCCCACCACGAGTCTCTCAAGTCTGCTCCAGTGCTAACGATTAGAGATGTGAAGATGTTAAAAAAAAAATAAAAAAAGGCTATTGGGCTGGGGAACTGGTAATAATTTATATTACAAATCTGCCACATGGAAGAATCACCCAACTCCCAGTTCTCTGACACATAGTTCTAATTTGTCTTAATGGGAAATTTCTGACTACAAGAACATAGACCCTAGACTGGTTAAAAATAGGAGGCTGATGAAGCATGAAAATTCACATTGATGCCAACCAATTCAAGNCCAACTCCCAGTTCTCTGACACATAGTTCTAATTTGTCTTAATGGGAAATTTCTGACTACAAGAACATAGACCCTAGACTGGTTAAAAATAGGAGGCTGATGAAGCATGAAAATTCACATTGATGCCAACCAATTCAAGAATTGTGCATTCTTGAGCAGCATCCTCTGGCAGCCCCCTGCTTCCTACTGCCTTTAAAACCACCTTTCTGAATGCCATCAGGAAGTTGAGGACTTTTGAACATGAGCTGCCTATTCTCTTTACTTGATACCTGCAATAAACACTGAACTTTCCTTAATCACAACTCAGTGTCAGTAGGTTGACTTTACTGTGCACAGGTGAGTGGACCCAAGTTTGATTTGGTAACATCTGCATTTAAAATGGCTCAAACATACCTTGTGCACACCAGAACCCAGAGACACCACAGAGACTGAGACAGAATTGTGTTTGAGTCTCTCCTGAGGAAGTATGGGTCAGCAATGGACTGCTGCAGGGGCAGGGGCCCTGGGTGCAGTAGACCTGGTTATGGAATAAGCTCTTTTACAGGAGATCACCATTAACCCCACCATAGAGCTGCCAGAACTTACACAGAACTGGGGAAACAGACTCTGGGAGGACACAAGCAAAGACTTGAGAGCACCAGGACCCAGAAGAAAGGAGCAGTGAAAACAGTTGGCTTAAAGCTCAATATTCAGAAAACAAAGATCATGGCATCCGGTCCCATCACTTCATGNTTTGTTTGTTTTTCTTTTTCCAGTTATTTTAGATGTAAAATTAGGCTGTCTAATTTGGTGTTTTTCTTGTTTCTTGAAGTAGGATTGTATTGCTATAAACCTCTCTCTTAGTGCTGCTTTTGCTGCATTCCATAGGTTGTGAGTTGCTGTGTTTTCATTGTCATTTGTTTCTAGAAATTTTTTAATTTCCTTTTTGATTTTTTCAGGAACCTGTTGGTTATTTAGAAACATGTTTAATCTCCACATATTTTTGTTTCTTACAGTTTTTCTCTTGTAATTGATATCTAGTTTCATAGTATTGTGGTTGGAGAAGATGCTTGATATGATTTCAATTTTCTTAAATTTACAGNCTAGAAATTTTTTAATTTCCTTTTTGATTTTTTCAGGAACCTGTTGGTTATTTAGAAACATGTTTAATCTCCACATATTTTTGTTTCTTACAGTTTTTCTCTTGTAATTGATATCTAGTTTCATAGTATTGTGGTTGGAGAAGATGCTTGATATGATTTCAATTTTCTTAAATTTACAGAGGTTTGATTTGTGACCCAAGATATGGTCTATCATGGAGAATGTTCCATGTGCACTTGAGAAGAAGGTGTATTCTTCTGCATTTGGATGGAATGTCCCGAAGATACCAATGAGATCCATCTCACCTAATGTATCATTTAAGACTTGTTTTCCCTTATTAATTTTCTGTTTTGATGATCTGTCCATTGGTATGAATGGGCTGTTAAAGTCTCCTACTATTATTGTGTTACTGTCAATTTCTCCTCTTATGTCTGTTAGTGTTTGCCTTATGTATCGAGGTGACCCTATGTTGGGTGCATAGATATTTACTATTGTTATGTCTTCCTCTTGGATTGATCCCTTGATCATTATGTAGTGTCCTTCCTTATCTCTTATAATCTTCTTTATTTTAAGGTCTATTTTGTTTGCTATGAGGATTGCTACTCCAGCTTTCTTTTGCTTCCCATTTGCATGGAATATATTTTTCCACCCTCTCACTTTCAGTCTATAGGTGTCTTGAGGTCTACAGTGGGTTTCTAGTATGCAGTATATATATGGATCTTGTTTTCATATCCATTCAGCCAGTCTGTGTCTTTTGGGTGGAGCATTTAATCCATTTACATTTAAAGTAATTATTGATATATATGTCCCTATTGCCATTTTCTTAATTGTTTGGGGTTGATTTTGTAGATCTTTTTTCTTCTCTTATATTTCTTGACTGCTACTGCTGCTAAGTTGCATCAGTCGTGTCCGACTCTGTGCAACCCCATAGATGGCAGCCCACCAGGCTCAGCCGTACCTGGGATTCTCCAGGCAAGAAAACTGGAGTGGGTTGCCATTTCCTTCTCCAAATTTCCTGACTATATAAGTCTATTTAATATTTGTTGTGAAGAACCTAAGCCACCCCATTTTGTTAAAAAAGACTCCATTTTAGAGTTCTGAGGAAAGAGTCTTTGGAAATCCCCTGACCTCACCCCACCACCTGCGAGTCATTATGTTCAGGACTTATGACCTGCCTGGGAAATTCGAATTAAGCCCAGGAAACGGGAACCAATCAGAACTCGTGGCCAGCCTGGGGAAATGAAAACCAGTTAGAACCCAACACCTAACCCTTCCACAGAAGGTAACCAGTTAGACATCTCCCAACCCGGAAACTCCCATTTTTCGAATTTTTCATGCGAGAATACCCTATATAATCAATGAAACCTACAGTTTAAGGCTCCTCCCTATAGCCACTGATTCGGTGTCGGTGGGAGCCCCAGCTCGAGCTTGGTAATAAAAACTCTCTTGCTTTTGCATCAGATATCGGCTCCCTGGAGGTCACTGGGAGATTTCACGACTTGGGCATCACAGTTGTAAAGCTGATTTGGTGGTACCGAATTCTCTTAACTTTGCTTATCTGAAAAGCTTTTGATTTCTCCATCAATTTTGAATGAGATCTTTGCCAGGTATAGTAATAGATTGGTTGTAGATTTTTTCCCTTTCAGTACTTTAAATATATCCTGCCATTCCCTTCTGGCCTGCAAAATTTCTGCTGAAAGATCAGCTGTTAAGCGTATGGGGTTTCCCTTGCAAGTTACTTGTTGCTTCTCTGTTGCTGCTTTTAATATTCTTTATTTGTGTTTAGACTTTGTTAGTTTGATTAGTATGTGTCTTGGTGTATTTCTCCTTGGGTTTATCCTGTATGGGACTCTGTGCCTCTTGGACTTGATTGACTATTTCCATTTTCCATGTTGGGGAAATTTTCAACTATAATCTCTTCAAAAATTTTCTCATACCCTTTCTTCTTCTCTTCTTCTTCTGGGACCCCTATAATTTGAATGTTGGTGCATTTGATATTGTCCCAGAGGTCTCTGAGACGGTCCTCAGTTCTTTTCATTCTTTTTATTTTATTCTGCTTTTCACAAGTTGTTTCCACCATTTTATCTTCCAGCCCACTGATTCAGTCTTCTGCTTCAGATGTTCTGCTATTGATTCTTTCTAGAATATTTTTTAATTTCAGTAATTGTGTTGTCTCTGCATGTTTATTCTTTAATTCTTCTAGATCTTTGTTAATTGATTCTTGCATTTTCTCCATTTTGCTTTCAAGGTTTTTGATCATCTTTGCTATCATTATTCTGAATTCTTTTTGAGGTAGGTTGCCTATTTCCTCTTCATTTATTTGGACTTCTGTGTTTCTAGTTTGTCCCTTCATTTGTGTAGTATTTCTCTGCCTTTTAATTATTATTTTAACTTATTGGGTTTGAGGTCTCCTTTTCCCAGGCTTCAAGGCTGAATTCTTTCTTCCTTTTGGTTTCTTCCCTCTAAGGTTGGTCCAGTGGTTTGTCTAAGCTTCTTGTAGGGTGAGATTTGTGCTAAGTTTTTGTTTACTTGTTTTTCCTCTGATGGGCAAGGCTGAGTGAGGTGGTAATCCTGTCTGCTGATGATTGGGTTTGTATTTTTGTTTTATTTGTTTAGATGAGGGGTCCTGCACAGGGTGTTACTGGTGGTTGGGTGATGCTGGGTCTTGTATTACAGAGGTTTCTTTTGTGTGAGTTCTCACTATTTGATATCCCCTAGAGTTAGTTCTCTGGTAGTCTACAGTCTTGGAGTCAGTGCTCCCACTCCAAAGGCTCAGGGCTTGACTTCTGGTCAGGAACCAAGCTTCCACAAATGGTTTGTTATGGCATTAAGTGAGATTAAAACAAAATCCAAGAACAAGAAACCAAATATTAACCCCAGACAAATGGCAGTTACAAAATCAGGCAAATAATAATTAAAATAATAGATATATACATATACACCCATGAACAAAGTCAAAACAGTCCAACAAAAATAAAGTACAATAGATTGACCTGGCAAATTATATCTAATATTTGTTTGCCAGAACAAAACTAAGCAGGAGTGGCAGCTGCGCAGCGCAGGAGTAGCCGAGAGGTGGTACCCCATGTCCAAGGTCAGGAGCAGTGGCTGAGAGGAGATGCCCCACATCCAAGGTCAGGAGTGGGAGCTGAGAGGAGAAACCCAACATCCAAGGTAAGGAGCAATCCGTGAAGAGCATCCGTGAAGTGATACTCCATGTTCAAGGTAAGAGAAACCCAAGTAAGATGGTAGGCGGTGAGAGAGGGCATCAGAAGGCAGACAGACTGAAACCACCATCACAGAAAACAGCCAATCTGATCACATGGTCCACAGCCTTGTCTAACTCAGTGAAACTAAGCCTTGCCATGTGAGGAAACCCAAGATGGATGGGTCATGGTGGAGAGGTCTGATAGAATGTGGTCCACTGGAGAAGGGAATGGAAAACCACTTCAGTATTCTTGCCTTGAGAACCCCATGAACAGTATGAAAAGGCAAAAAGATAGGACAGAGAAAGATGAACTCCCCAGGTTGGTAGGTGTCCAATATGATAGTGGAGATCAATGGAGAAATAACTCCAGAGAGAATGAAGGGATGGAGCCAAAGCAAAAACAACTCCCACCTGTGGATGTGACTGGTGATAGAAGCCAGGTCCGATGCTGTGAAGAGCAATATTGCATAGGAACCTAGAATGTCAGGTCCATGAATCAAATTGGAAGTGGTCAAACATGAGATGGCAAAACTAAATGTCGACATTCTAGGAATCAGCAAACTAAAATGGACTAGAATGGGTGAATTTAACTCAGATGACCATTATATCTACTACTGTGGGCAAGAATCCTTTGAAGAAATGGAGTAGCCATCATAGTCAACAGAAGACTCTGAAATGCAGTACTTGGATGCAATCTCAAAAACACAGGAATGATCTCTCATTTCCAAGGCAAACCATTCAATATCATGGTAATCCAAGTCTATGTCCCAACCAGTAATGCTGAAGAAGCTGAAGTTGAATGGTTCTATGAAGATCTACAAGATCTTTTAGAACTAACACCCTCAAAAGATGTCCTTTTCATTATAGGGGACTGGAATGCAAAAGTAGGATGTTATAAAACACCTGGAGTAACAAGCAAATTTGGCCTTGGAGTACAGAATGAAGTAGGGCAAAGGCTAATAGAATTTTGCCAAGAGAACACACTGATCATAGCAAACATCCTCTTCCAACAACACAAGAGAATACCCTACATCACCAGATGGCCAACAGTGAAATCAGACTGATTATATTCTTTGCAGCCAAAGATGGAGAAGCTCTGTACAGTCAGCAAAACACAGCCAGGAGCTGACTGTGGCTCAGATCATGAACTCCTTATTGCCTAATTCAGACTTAAATTGAAGAAAGTGGGGAAAACCATTAGACCATTCAGGTATGACCTAAATCAAATCCCTTATGATTATACAGTGGAACTGAGAAATAGATTTAAGGGCCTAGATCTGATAGAGTACCTGATGAATGATGGAAGAGGTTCATGACATTATACAGGAGATAGGGATCAAGACCATCCCCAAGAAAAAGAAATGCAAAAATGCAAAACGGCTGTCTGAGGATGCCTTACAAATAGCTGTGAAAAGAAGAGAACTGAAAAGCAAAAGAGGAAAAAAAAGATACATCCATTTTAATGCAGAGTTCCAAAGAACGGCAAGGAGAGATAAAAAAAAAAAGGCTTCCTCAGCGATCAATGTAAAGAAATAGAGGAAAATAATAGAATAGGAAAGACTAGAGATCTCTTGAAGAAAATTAGAGATACCTAGGGAATATTCCATACAAATATGGGCTCAATAAACGACAGAAATGGTATGGACCTAACAGAAGCAGAAGATATTAAGAAGAAGTGGCTAGAATACACAGAAGAACTATACAAAAAAGATCTTCATGACCCAGATAATCACGATGGTGTGATCACTTACCTAGAGCCAGACATCCTGGAATGTGAAGTCAAGTGGGCCTTAGGAAGCATCACTACAAACAAAGCTAGTGGAGGTGATGGAATTCCAGTTGAGTTATTTCAAATTCTGAAAGATTTTCTGTGAAATCTTTGAAATTCTGTGAAAGTGCTGCACTCAATATGTCTGCAAATTTGGAAAACTCAGGAGTGGCCACAGGAGTGGAAAATGTCAGTTTTCATTCCAATCCCAAAGAATGCTCAAACTACCGCATCATTGCACTCATCTCACATACTAGTAAAGTGATGCTTAAAATTCTCCAAGCCAGACTTCAACAATACATGACCTATGAACCTCTACATGTTCAAGCTGGTTTTAGAAAAGGCAGAGGAACCAGAGATCAAATTGCCAACATTCACTGGACCACTGAAAAAGCAAGAGCGTTCCAGAAAAACATCTGTTTCTGCTTTATTGACTATGGTAAAGCCTTTAACTGTGTGGATCACAATAACCTGTGGAAAATTCTGAAAGAGATGGGAATACCAGACCACCNAGGTCAGTTTTCATTCCAATCCCTAAGAAAGGAAATGCCAAAGAATGCTCAAACTATGGCACAATTGCACTCATCTCACATGCTAGTAAAGTCATGCTCAAAATTCTCCAAGGCAAGCTTCAGCAATACGTGAACCATGAATTTCCAGATGTTCAAGCTGAATTTATAAATGGCAGAAGAACCAGATATAAAATTGCTAACATTCACCGGATCATTGAAAAAGCAAGAGAGTTCCAGGAAAATATCTATTTCTTCTTTATTGACTATGCCAAAGCCTTTGACTGTGTGGATCACCTCAAACTGTGAAAAATTCTGAAAGAGAAGGAAATACCAGATCACCTGACCTGCCTCTTGAGAAATCTGTATGCAAGTCAAGAAGCAGCAGTTAGAACTGATCATAGAACAACAGACTGGTTTCAAACAGGAAAAGGCATATTTCAAGGCTGTATATTGCCAACCTGTTTATTTAACTTATATGCAGAGTTCATCATGAGACGCTGGGGTGGATGAAGCACAAGCTGGGAATCAAGATTGCTGGGAGAAATATCAATAATGTTGGATATGCAGATGACACCACCTTTATGGCAGAAAGTGAAGAAGAACTAAAGAGCCTCTTGATGGAAGTGAAAGAAGAGAGTGAAACAGTTGGCTTAAAGCTCAACATTCAGAAAAGTAAGACCATGGCATCCAGTTCCATCACTTCACAGTAAATAGGTGGGGAAACAATGGAAAGAGTGAGAGACTTTATTTTGGAGGGCTCTAAAATCACTGCAGATGGTGACTGAAGCCATGATATTTAAAAGACACTTACTCCTTGGAATAAAAGTTATGACAAACCTAGACAGCATATTCAAAAGCAGAGACATTACTTTGCCAACAAAGGTCCATCTTGTCAAAGCTATGGTCTTTCCATTAGTTATGTATGGATGTGAGAGTACTATAAACAAAGCTGAGTGCTGAAGAATTGATACTTTTGAACCATGATGTTGGAGAAGACTCTTGAGAGTCCATTGGACAGCAAGGAAATCCAACCAGTCGATTCTAAAGGAGATCATCCTGAGTGTTCATCGGAAGGACTGATGTTGAAGCTGAAACTCCAATACTTAGGCCACCTGATGCAAAGAGCTGACTCATTTGAAAAGACCCTGATGCTGGGAAAGATTGAAGGCAGGGGGAGAAGGGGACGACAGAGGACGAGATGATTGTATGGCATCACCGTCTCAATGGACATGAATTTGGGTTAACTCTCGGTGTTGGTGATGGACAGGTAGGCCTGGTGCGCTGTGGTCCATAGTATCCTAAAGATTCAAACACGACTGAGAGACTGAACTGAACTGAACTTGAAAATATGTCTGATAAATTTTGGAGGGATTCTCATTTATTCCAGGCTCCTACACACAATTTGACTTAGACCTTTATACTGACTATAGCAACAAATACTTGACAACACCTAAAATGCATTTGTTTATACATATGTCTCAAGTATTTTTTAATGATCATAACAATATTATTACTTTGAACAGTCTTTAAAGGAAATTTCTAATTTCTTTAGTGTACCATGAACATAATATCAATCAGAGCTGCTGTATTCATGGAATGAACTCAGAGGTCTTCTCTGAGAACGTGAGAAAATGGAAAAAGCAGAGGACTTCAATGTCGCAGGACTGAAGTTATGTCGAGAGACAGAAGTGCCTGTCTCTGTGCTTTTTCTCCTCCATTTTTCTCATTTGCCATGGAATTCTCAGAAGAGAAAAAATGTTAGAAAATTCCAATAAATCAGACATCCAAGAATGAGTATGGCATGCATGGGCTGAAAGCTATAGTTTGGGAGATTCCACACCTCTAAACCACTTCCAGTATGTCGCGGGTAACATAGAACATCATTTGTTGTGAAATGTGGCCAAATTGATGATTTCATAGAACATTACTTGTTCAGCAAGTTCTGTAGAGGCATGCAAACATTCCAAATATTCCAATAAGCCACAATGAGGAAACACCAAAGAGCTGAGAGTGTTGAATAAAAGGAAATAGCCTGGGGTAGCATAGACAGGTGGAGAGTTTGCATACTTGTGCTTTGATGCAAATTTCCAAGTCCACACACCATGGCTGTGGGTAAAGTTTTAATGCCCACAGCTTGGATAAGTTGCAAATGAGTCATCATAAATTCAGTAACTAGATCAGCATAAACCAAGCCAGACCATAAAATCACTCTGCAGACAGAATGCTGAAGCCCACTCCCCTATCCTAGCACTCAGAAAGTCATAAAGGAGATAAGCAGACAGTACAGGGAATCTGAGCACTCACCTGGAAAAGACTGAGTCATCAGAAGCAGACTATTTAAAGCAACTCAAAAAAGAACTATGAATCTGAATTGACTGTAAATTTAAGTGACTGCTCAAACTGGAGCACATGGTGAGATCATTAATTGTCAACTTACTTTTCTCAGCTCCCCAGGTAGGAGAGGACTGTGGAAGTGACCATCCACTTACAGGACATAAAAATGTTGTATTTTGAATAGCATGAGTAGTTTCAGTGAATTTTTTGTGCGAAAGTACAGTAAGCTGACTTAAATTCAGGAGCCTCTTTGAAAACCCTGCCATTCTTTCATTTACTCCTGATACCTAGCATATAATGACCATCAAAATTAAAAAAAAAAATCTTTTTGGTAACTTGAATTCTTAAAGTTATACTGAAATGGAAGGTTAAATGATGGATATTCATTGACTATGTAGATCACTCCAAAATAAGGTAAAGTACTAAAATTTTAACTACTGAACATAGGTCTACCTGCTTTGGGGTTATTACAGAGGAACTCAAGATAATTCGATCTATTGGTAAACACGCTTGTGTTCAGTGGAAAATGATGCTATGAGGGAGCATATGCTTCTAGAAATTATGAAATGTATTTATAAATTTGCCATATAAAGAATGTTTGTTGCTGGGGTAAAAAAAAATGCACATCAGCTGAGAGCCATACTAATCAGAATCTGCAACTATCTATCAGTTTTAAAGTGAGAAAGAGAAGAATCCTCTGGAACTCAATAAATCTAAGGCAAAATTGCAGGAAGATAAACATGTGGAAACAGTGTCAGACTTTATTTTGGGGAGCTCCAAAGTCACTGCAGATGGTGATTGCAGTCATGAAATTAAAAGATGCTTACTCCTTGGAAGGAAAGTTATGACCAACCTAGATAGCATATTCAAAAGCAGAGACATTACTTTGCCAACAAAGATCCATCTAGTCAAGGCTATGGTTTCTCAAGTAGACATGTACAGATGTGAGAGCTGGACTGTGAAGAAGGCTGAGCACAGAAGAATTAATGCTTTTGAACTGTGGTGTTGGAGAAGACTCTTGAGAGTCCCTTGGACTGCAAGGAGATCCAACCATTCCATTCTGAAGGAGATCGGCCCTGGGATTTCTTTGGAAGGAATGACGCTAAAGCTGAAGCTCCAGTACTGTGGCCACCTCATGTGAAGAGTTGACTCCTTGGGAAAGACTCTGATGTTGGGAGGGATTGGGGGCAGGAGAAGGGGACAACAGAGGATGAGATGGCTGGATGGCATCACTGACTCAATGGACACAAGTCTGAGTGAACTCCAGGAGTTGGGAGTTGGTGATGGACAAGGAGGCCTGGCGTGCTGCGATTCATGGGGTCGCAAAGAGTCGGACATGACTGAGCAACTGAACTGAACTGAACTGAAACATGAATGTAAAAGAAAATCATGCAATATTGTAAATATCTTTGAAGAATTAATGTTTTAGGAAGGTGAGCTGTTTGGAATCCTGAATAGAAGAGCCTAAAATCAAAAACTGATCCTGTCGATACTTCATTGTCTAGCAGATATGAGAATTCCTGTCACAAGAAAAAAGTAATCTACTTTAGATAAAAAGGTATATTTATTCGTTTATTTAATACTTGAATGCTTACAATAATTGAACCCCTGTACTATGCATGAGGCATCCAAAGATGAATAGGACATGAGCCTGTCTCTTATACACATCTTCATTTACTCCTGATACCTAGCATATAATGACCATCAAAATTAAAAAAAAAAATCTTTTTGGTAACTTGAATTCTTAAAGTTATACTGAAATGGAAGGTTAAATGATGGATATTCATTGACTATGTAGATCACTCCAAAATAAGGTAAAGTACTAAAATTTTAACTACTGAACATAGGTCTACCTGCTTTGGGGTTATTACAGAGGAACTCAAGATAATTCGATCTATTGGTAAACACGCTTGTGTTCAGTGGAAAATGATGCTATGAGGGAGCATATGCTTCTAGAAATTATGAAATGTATTTATAAATTTGCCATATAAAGAATGTTTGTTGCTGGGGTAAAAAAAAATGCACATCAGCTGAGAGCCATACTAATCAGAATCTGCAACTATCTATCAGTTTTAAAGTGAGAAAGAGAAGAATCCTCTGGAACTCAATAAATCTAAGGCAAAATTGCAGGAAGATAAACATGTGGAAACAGTGTCAGACTTTATTTTGGGGAGCTCCAAAGTCACTGCAGATGGTGATTGCAGTCATGAAATTAAAAGATGCTTACTCCTTGGAAGGAAAGTTATGACCAACCTAGATAGCATATTCAAAAGCAGAGACATTACTTTGCCAACAAAGATCCATCTAGTCAAGGCTATGGTTTCTCAAGTAGACATGTACAGATGTGAGAGCTGGACTGTGAAGAAGGCTGAGCACAGAAGAATTAATGCTTTTGAACTGTGGTGTTGGAGAAGACTCTTGAGAGTCCCTTGGACTGCAAGGAGATCCAACCATTCCATTCTGAAGGAGATCGGCCCTGGGATTTCTTTGGAAGGAATGACGCTAAAGCTGAAGCTCCAGTACTGTGGCCACCTCATGTGAAGAGTTGACTCCTTGGGAAAGACTCTGATGTTGGGAGGGATTGGGGGCAGGAGAAGGGGACAACAGAGGATGAGATGGCTGGATGGCATCACTGACTCAATGGACACAAGTCTGAGTGAACTCCAGGAGTTGGGAGTTGGTGATGGACAAGGAGGCCTGGCGTGCTGCGATTCATGGGGTCGCAAAGAGTCGGACATGACTGAGCAACTGAACTGAACTGAACTGAAACATGAATGTAAAAGAAAATCATGCAATATTGTAAATATCTTTGAAGAATTAATGTTTTAGGAAGGTGAGCTGTTTGGAATCCTGAATAGAAGAGCCTAAAATCAAAAACTGATCCTGTCGATACTTCATTGTCTAGCAGATATGAGAATTCCTGTCACAAGAAAAAAGTAATCTACTTTAGATAAAAAGGTATATTTATTCGTTTATTTAATACTTGAATGCTTACAATAATTGAACCCCTGTACTATGCATGAGGCATCCAAAGATGAATAGGACATGAGCCCTGTCTGTAAACAGTTCACAATCTTCTGGGAATAAAAGATAGTAAAACAAAGTATCCCATAAAAAATATGAAATGCCATGATAGAGGGTATAGAGAGAGACAGGAAACATCTGGCTTGGAATGATCAAGGAAGGCTTCTCTGAAGAGACGGTGACAGTGACAGTGTTAGTCATCCAGTCATGTCTGACTCTTTGTGATTCTATGGACTGCAGCCTGCTAGGCTTCTCTGTCAATGGAATTCTCCAGGAAAGAATACTAGAGTGCATAGCCATTCCCTTTCTAGGGGATCTTCCCAACTCTGGGCTTGAACCCAGGTATCCTGCATTGCAGGCAAATTCTTTACTATCTGAGGGACCAGGAAAGCCCACTCTAAAGGTGGGTAAAATCATAAGCAATTGAACAGTTAATGGCAATATCCTTAGCAAGAAGAATAGCGTGTTATATATCAAAGGACAGAAATATTGGTTTATTTATAACACATTGAAAGGACAAATATTTCACATGAGAAGAAAATGGGACATCTTATGAAGAGTAAGATACTATTCTGAATTATACATAAAGATGAATTCATACTGGTCAGTTTACATTAAAACATCATAATGAAACATATGAATTTTATCTTTAAGGGAAAATTATTTCTAAATCAACAGTAAAATATAATCATATTTGCTCTTTAGTAAAAGCAATATTTTTGCACTAGGAGAGAATTGGTTGACTAGAAACAGGAATAGCTTTTAAGGAAGTATTTCAGGTTTTGAAAATACAAATATGACTAATCTGAGATATTTAGATTAATCAATTCAGTTCAGTCGTGTTAGACTCTTTGCAACCCCAAGAATATCAGCACACCAGGCCTCCCTGTCCATCACCAAATCCCTGAGTTCACCCGAACTCATGTCCATCAAGCTGGTGAAGCCATCCAGCCATATCATCCTCTGTTGTCCCCTTCTCCTCCTGCCCCCAATCCCTCCCAGCATCACGGTCTTTTCCAGTGAGGCAACTCTTCACATGAGGTGGGCAAAGTATTGGAGTTTCAACCTCAGCATCAGTCCTGCCAATGAACACCCAGGTATGATCTCCTTTAGAAGGGACTGGTTGGGTCTGCTTGCAGGCCAAGGGAATCTTGAGAGTCTTCTCCAGCACCACAGTTCAAAAGCATCAGTTCTTCGGTGCTCAGCTTTCTTCACAGTCCAATTCTCACATCCATATATGACCACTGGAAAAACCATAGCCTTGACTAGATGGACCTTAGTGGGCAAAGTAATGTCTCTGATTTTGAATATGCTATCTAGGTTGGTAATAACTTTCCTTCCAAGGAGTAAGCATCTTTTAATTTCATTGCTGCAATCACCATATGCAGTGATTTTGGAGACCAGAAAAATAAAGTCAGTTTCCACTGTTTCCCTATCTATTTCCCATGAAGTGATGGGACCAGATGCCATGATACTTGTTTTCTGAATGCTGAGCTTTAAGCCAACTTTTTCACTCTCCTCTTTCACTTTCATCAAGAAACTTTTTAGTTCCTTTTCATTTTCTGCCACAAGGGTGGTGTCATCTGCATATCTGAGGTTATTGATATTTCTCCCAGCAATCTTGATTCCAGCTTGTGTTTCTTCCAGCCCAGTGTTTCTCATGATGTACTCTGCATATAAGTTAAATAAGCAGGGTGAAAATATGCAGCCTTGACATACTCCTTTTCCGATTTGAAACCAGTCTGTTGTTCCATGTCTAGTTCTAACCATTGCTTCCTGACCTGCAAGAGGCAGGTCAGGTGATCTGGTATTCCCATCTCTTTAAGAATTTTTCAGTTTATTGTAATCCACACAGTCAAAGGCTTTGGCATAGTCAATAAAGCAGAAATAGATGTTGTTTTACTGGAACTCTCTTGCTTTTTTGATGATCCAGTGGATGTTGGCAATTTGATCTCTGGTTCCTCTGCCTTTTCTAAAACCAGCTTGAACATCTGGAAGTTCACTGTTCATGTATTGTTGTAGCCTGACTTGGAGAATTTTGAGCATTACTTTACTAGCATGTGGGATAAGTGCAATTATAGTTTTTGCATTCTTTGGTATTACTTTTCTTTGGGATTGAAATGAAAACTGATCTTTTCTAGTCCTGTGGCCACTGCTGACTTTTCCAAATTTGCTGGCATATTGAGTCCAGCACTTTCACAGCATCATCTTTCAGGATTTGAAATAGTTCAACTGGAATTCCATCATCTCCACTAGCTTTGTTCATAGTGATGTATTCTAAGGCCCACTTGACTTCACATTTCAAGATGTCTGACTCTAGGTGAGTGATCACACAATTGTGATTATCTGGGTTGTGAAGCTCTTTTTTGTACATTTCTTCTGTGTATTCTTGCCATTTCTTCTTAATATCTGCTGCCTCTGTTAGGTCCATACCATTTCTGTCCTGTTTAGATTAATAGTAGGAGAAAAATACAAGTTAAGTTACTGAGCAAATTGGATTAGCTGATTGGATATGAGGAAGTGGTGACAAAGGAAAAATCAAGTATGAGCCCTGATGTCTGCATTATTGACAAGATAGTAGTTAATGTTACTGGCTGAACGTAGAATGTAGAAAGAGAAGGGGTCGTTTGTTTTCCAAAGCAGTGACTGTAAGAAGGATATGAGTTCAGTTTTCATGTATTCCACACTGAATAATTTATGTGTAAGAGTTACTCTTATTTATCAAAATGTGTAATGAGAAACCAGCCATATATATCAAAGCTCAAAGAACATTTCATGTTGAAAATGTTGATTTTGCCATTCTTCAGATGTATAGTGGCATGTGAAGTAATGTGTGTGAATCAGAATACCCTGAGGAAATGCTGAGAATTAAAACTGAAAAGGGACAAGGGGAAACCTGAAGAGAACTGAACTTTTTAATGGAGAATAAAACGAAGCAGAAAGTATATGAGAAAAAAGAACAGAAGTGTTTAGATATTAAGGAAATATAAAATAACCTCCATTATCTGGAAATAATGAGATAAATCAACTCCATTGTTAGCTCTGGAGACCAAGAGGAGGCATAATTCAAAAATAGAAATGTTTATTAGTAAATTCTGTATCTCGGTGAAAGTAAGACAAACTTAAAACTGTGAGATGAATGCCTGGGCATCCTGAGATAGGTGAAGTGATTGAAAAATAAGGAAAACATTATTCAGGATAACTATTAACTTTTTAGGAAGTTTAGCTACAAATTAGGGAATGCACTTGAAGTTATATAGAAAGTACCAGACTGAATTTTATTATTTTTAATACAGAAAAAATGAAGAGGGGGAGGCTTTTAATGAGTAAGAAGTTGTCATATGCAAGATAAAGATGAATTGTTGACCATGATTCATTAGCAGATCATGGTTATTACTGACTTGACACATGGTATTACTGCATAATAGCAGCCCGTCTTTTGGTAGTAAAAGCATAAACTTGGATGAAGAAGCAGATATTGGTGGAACTGGAATGAGGATAAAGATTTGAAGAAGTTTACATTTAGAGACTTTCTCCTCCTGTGAAAGAATGTGGTCCTCTGCTGAGAGTATTAGGGGAATTCATGTATGGGTCTTGAAGACAGTGGGGAATATCTGGAAAGGAAGTTTTAAAAAATGAGAGTGAACACATGGAAAGCTTGCAGGACATGAGGAGGACTAAGCTAATACTGTTAATTATTCCTTTTTATTGGATCGAATTTACATGTTTCTGAAATCCCTTCACTGCTATGTTAGGTAAATGATTTGCACAGGCAGGCCTTATATTCACAGGCAGAGTGAATATAAGGTGGAGTGTCAAGGAGGCTAAGAGGATAAGGGCTTACTAGATTTAGGGACTTGGGAAAGAGTTGGGGTCACAGAAAGAATTATGGAGTTTAAAGTGAAAGTCACTCAGTCATGTTCGACTCTTTGTGACTCCACAGACTGCGGGCCACAGGGCTCCTCTGTCCATGGAGTTCTCCAGGCAAAAATACTGGAGTGGGTTGTCATTTCCTTCTCCAGGGGATCTTCCCCACCCAGGGACTGAACCTGGGTCTCCCACATTACAAACAGACTCTTCACCAACTGAGCAATCAGGGAAGATTATAGAGTTTAAAATAAGTAGGAAACTAGTAAATCCAGTGCAGAGATAAGAGAGAGGAAAAATGGACATGTCAGCAGACATGAGGTCTCTAGCAGTTGGAAAAGAGGAGGAGTGAGAGGAAGCAGAGGGAACTGGACAAATTCTAGGGATTCAGAATGTGATGTGTTGTTCAAATGTCAGCAGTAGACTGGGCCAGAATGTTGTCCATTAAAAGTCTCCTTGGTTTTAATTTAATGATACAGTGAGATGATATAATAGATTGAAACAATCAGACCAAAGGGCTCCTACATTTTCAGGTCCTGTATCCAATTAGCCTTCCTTTTCAGTATCACGTTTTGGTATAAATGCTAGATATTTAAAATGGGATGATCCACAAATACTCTTTGCCTCAGTGTCTTTATTGATACAATTTGAATTCATGCAACTCTTGAAAAAAATGTAGTACCCCATACTTAACCTATGTAAAACTTTTAGCCTCACTAGAGATCAGAAGACAAGTAAATGCTGGCATTTTTGTTACTAAAAATGCAAAAATTATGAGGGTGGGATGAATTGGGTGTTTGAGATTAATAGTTGCAAACTATTATATATAGAATGGAAAAATAACAAAGTCTTACTGTACAGCACAGGGACTCTATTGAATATTTTGTGATAAACCATAACTGGATGCATGTGTGTGTGTATGTATATATATATATATATATATATATATATATATATATAAAACTGAATCACTTTACTGTACAGCAGAATTCAAAGCAATATAAATTAACTATAATTCAATAAAATGAATTCTAGAAAAGAAAATAAATATACAAAAATTAAATGGACTTTTCTTAAATATTACCTAATCTGAGGTAAATAAAAGTAGTAAATGTTAATAGACAGAATTCATTTAAATTAGCATATTACCAGATTTCAGAACCCCATGTGCATTTGTCACTCAGTTGTTTCCGATTCTTTGTGACCCCATGGACTGTAACCTGCCAGCCTCCTTTGTCCATGTAATTCTCTAGGCAAGAATACTGAAGTGGATTGCCATTTCCTTCTCCAGGGTGTCTTCCTGACTCAGGGATGAACCTGGGTCTTCTGTACTGCAAGCAGATTCTTTAACATCTTAGCCAGGAAATTGAACATGTAACCAGAAACTCTGTTTATATACATAGTTTTAAGATAAGCAGTGTCATTTAGGGATTAATGAAACAAATGCTGGCAGTGTGTTGAAGCTAATTTGAGGAGGAATTGCCATCTTAAAAGGTATTTGTGAGGTAACAGTCTCTCCTTATTCATCTGAAATTTCATGTGATTAGTTGCTTTTATTGCGGGAAGTGAACAAAATTTCTAAGAAGAAATTTGCATGGGTATTCATGGAGAGGCTTTTGTGTTACGTTAATTGAACTTTAAAGAAGGTAATGTAAACCTAAATATGTTTAATTAAAAGGAAATAAAAAATAATGTAATATGTAGTCTCTCCAAATTTTTTAGTTCCTCATTGTTACAAACACCATAATGATACAACTGATTTTCAATCTTTATATGACTTTTGTCTGATTTAATGGATTCTGTTTACATTTTAGGCAGTAACCTCAGAATTTCATAAATTGCTTCCTTTTTGTCTATGGAACCAACTGGGAAAAAGTTTTGAGTATTTATTAAAGAGGCTGCAAAAAACACTAACGTCCTACCTTAATTTAAAATTTATAAACAGTGAAGAGAATCGTATTGATTTTAAATATTAAGCTTTTACAAATGCTCTGTCTAAAACTTCTTGGGATCAAAACAACTTGCACAAGACAGCATTCAGAATGAAAATTATAACAGTCAGTGATTGGATCAGATCAAAAATCTAGAATTTAGTTAATGGATAGTGTCTTCACAGCATCTCCCACACACTCTATTTTAATTTAATATACTTTGTCTTAACTACAAAGGTAATTACATAATAGTAAATTAAATTTGGAGAGTCAAAATAGTAAACATATAAATTATCAGTCTCATCAACCTACCACAAAGTATAAATTTATTTATTTATATCTGATAGGGAAAGCTCCCTCATTATTAGTCAAACAATTGACTGAAGGAAAACTGATCTTTTCAGTTAGTAGTGCTGGAACACTTAGGCTTCCATAGGAAAAACTCAACCAAAAATAAACACACACACATAATCTCACCTCACACATCATAAAAATTAACCAAAAATAAATTAAAGATTTAAATATAAAGCTTTAAAACTTTTAGAAGAAACTACAAATTAAAATAATTGGGACCTGGAGTATACAAAAACTCAGACATGATCAAAAAAAATATAAACTATAAAAGAAAAATGACTTGATGCAAACATTAATGTAATATAAAAGCAATAAAATAAATGTTGCTTTGTGAAAAACTGAAAATCTAAAGATAGTTAAAGAAAAAAGATAAAGATATTCATACCATGTATCTAAAAAAGAAGAAAAAGGAAACAAAAGCTCAATAGGGGAAAAACAGATAAAAGATATAAATAACCTTTTCACTAAAGATGATGTATGGATGGCAAATAAGCACAAGAAAATATGCTGAATATAATTAACCATTAGAGAACTATAGATTAAAACCACAATGAAATATCACTACATGCCTATTAGAGGTGAGAAAAAATATGATAAATGCTGGCAAAAACTTGGTGATACTAGTTCATATTTCTGGTAAGAATGTAAAATGGTTTAACCACTCTAGTAATTTATTTGAAGGTATTTGTAAAACTGGGCTTCCTTGGTGGCTCAGGAAGTAAAGCATCTGCCTACAATGTGCGAAACCTGAGTTTGATCTTTGGGTCAGGAAGATCCCCTGGTGGAGGGCATGGCAACCCACCCCAGCACACTTGTCTGAAGAATCTTGGACAGAGGAGCCTGGCTGGCTATAGTCCTTAGAGCCGCAAAGAGTGGGACATGACTGAAACAACTTAGCACAGAGAAGAACAGCACTTACAAAACTATGCTACACTTGCAATAAGATCCAGTAGTTGTATCTTCAGACATTTATCCTAGAGAAATGAAAACTCATTTCACATTAAGACTTGCATGAATGCTCATAGCAGCTTTTTTGTAGAAGCCAAAAATTGGAAACAATGTTAAACTTCAATGGGTGAATGGCCAAATAAAATGTGATACAGCAATACTATGGCTTATCAGTGAGGAATTAAAAAAAAAAAAAACTGGAATGGGTGAATTTAACTCAGATCACCATTATTCTACTACTGTGGGCAGGAATCCCTCAGAAGAAATGGAGTAACCATCATAGTCAACAAAAGAGTCAAAAATGCAGTACTTGGATGCAATCTAAAAAACGACAGAATGATCTCTGTTCGTTTCCAAGGGAAATCATTAAATATCACAGTAATCCAAGTCTATGCTCTGACCAGTAATGCTGAAGAAGCTGAAGTTGAACCATTCTGTGCAGACTTACAAGACCTTCTAGAACTAACACCCAAAAAGATGTCCTTTTCATTATGAGGGACTGGAATGCAAAAGTAGAAAGTCAAGAAACACCTGGAGTAACAGGCAAATTTGATCTTGGAGTACAGAATGAAGTAGGGAAAAAATTAATAGAGTTTTGCCAAAAGAATGCACTGGTCATAATAAACACCCTCTTCCAACAACACAAGAGAAGAGTCTACACAAGGACATCACAAGATGGCCAAAACCAAAATCAGATGGATTATATTTTTTGCAGCCAAAGATGGAGAAGCTCTATACAGTCAGCAAAAGCAAGACCAGGAGCTGACTGTGGCTCAGATCATGAACTCCTTACTGCCAAACTCAGATTTAAATTGAAGAAACCAGGGAAAACCACTGGACCATTCCATGCATGACCTAAATCAAATCCCTTATGATTACACAGTGGAAGTGAGAAATAGATTTAAGGGACTAGATCTGATAGACACAGTGCGAGATAAACTATGGACGGAGGTTTGTGACATTATACAGGAGACAGAGATCAAGACCATTCCAAAGGGAAAAAAAAAATGCAAGAAAGAAAAATGGCTGTCTGAGGAAGCCTTACAAATAGCTGTGAAAAGAAGAGAAGCAAAAAGCAGAGGAGAAAATGAAAGATATTCCCATTTGAATGCAGAGTTCCAAAGAATAGCAAGGAGAGGTAAGAAAGCCTTCCTCGGGGATCAATGCAAAGAAATAGAGGAAAACAAAAGAATGGGAAAGACTAGAGATCTCCTCAAGAAATTTAGAGATACCAAGGGACATTTCATGCAAAGATGAGCTCAATAAAGGACAGAAATGGCATGGACATAAAAGAAAGAGAAGGTGTTAAGAAGAGGTGGCAAGAATACACAGAATTACACAAAAAAAGATCTTCATGATCCAGATAATCACGATAGTGTGATCAAGCACCTAGAGCCAGACATCCTGAAATGTGAAGTTAAGCGATCCTAAGGAAGCATCATGGTGACTGCAGCCATGAAATTAAAAGACGCTTACTCCTTGGAAGGAAAGTTATGACCAATCGAGATAGCATATTAAAAAGCAGAGACATTACTTTGTCAACAAAGGTCCATCTAGTCAAAGCTATTGTTTTTCCAGTAGTCATGTATGGATGTGAGAGTTGAACTGTAAAGAAAGCTGAGCACTGAAGAATTGATGCTTTTGAACTGTGGTGTTGGAGAAGACTCTCGAGAGTCCCTTGGACTGAAAGGAGATCCAATCAGTCTGTCCTAAAGGAAATTAGTCCTGGCTGTTCATTGGAAGGACTGATGTTGAAGATGAAACTCCAGTAATTTGGCCACCTGATGAGAAGAGCTGACTCATTTGAAAACACCCTGATGTTGGGAAAGATTGAAGGCAGGAGGAGAAGGGAATGACAAAGGAGGTTAGATGGAATCACTGACTCAGTGGACATGAGTTTGGGTAAACTCTGGGAGTTGGTGATGGACAGGGAGGCCTGGTGTGCTGGGATTAATGGGGTCGCAATGAGTCCAACATGACTGAGCGACTGAATGAACTGAAAGAAAAGAAAGAAAAAAGAAAAAAAACAAGCCAAAACAAAATAAAATCCTAATCACTATTGATAGTATATAACACCTTGTATATATCTCAAAGGTGCTTTTTTTTTAAATTTATTTTTTAACTAAAGGAAAGTTGTCTATAATGTTTTATTTCTTTCTGCTGTACAACAATGTGTATCAATCATAATTATATATATATCCCCTTCCTCTTGATCTCCCTCCTCTACCACAGCCCATGACTCTGAGAGACCCTCAGAGTGCTATGCTGGACTCCCTGTATTATACAACAGCTTCACACTACCTGCCTGTTTTACACATGATACTGTACACATATCAATGCTACTTTCTCAATTTACCCCACTCTCTCCATTCCCCACTGTGTCCACAAGTTCATTTCCTACATCTGTATCTCCATTCCTTGCTTGCAAATAGATTCATCAGTACCATTTTTCTAGATTCCATACATATATATGTTCATATATGATAGTTGTTTTTTCTCTTTCTGATTTACTTCATTCTGTATAACAGGTTCTAGGTCCATCCACCTTACTACAATTGATTCAGATTTGTTCCTTTTTATTATTGAGTAATAGTCCACTGTATACACACACCACAGTTTCTTTATCCATTCATCTGTTGATGGACATCTGGGTTGCTTCCATGTCCTGGCTCTTGTAAATAGTGCTACAGTGAATATTGGGGTACATGTGTCCTTTTGCATTGTGGATTTCTCAAGGTAATGTGTAGTAGTCGGCTTGCTGGGTCATATGTTACACCATGATCTTAGATTTATTCCTAGTTTTTTTTAAAGGAATTTCCATATTCTTATCCATAAGAGTTGTATCAAGTTATATATGCACCAAGAGTGTAAGAAGATTCCCTTTTCTCCACACTCTTTTGAGTACTTATTGTTTGTAGATTTTTAATGATTAGTATGAGGTAATACCTCACTGAATTTGATTTCCTTTTCTCTAATAATGAATAATGTTGAGCATTTTTTCATGTGTGTGGTGACTGTATGCATGTCTTCTTTGGAGAAATGCCTGTTTAGGTCTTTTCCTCTATTTTTTATTTGAATGTTTGTTTTACTGATATTGAATTATATGAGCTGCTTAAATATTTTGGAGATTAATCTTTTGTCAGTTGCTTTGTTTGCAATTACATTCTCCCATTCTGAGTGTTGTATTTTCATATACTTTACAGTTTTCTTTGCTGTGAAAAAGCTCTTAAGTTTAATTCAGTTTAGCTCATTACCACAGTTGTGTCTAACTCTTTGCTACCCCATGGACTGCAGCATGCCAGACCTCCCTGTTCATCACCAAATCCAAGAGTTTACTCAAACTCATATACACTGAGTTGGTGATGCCCCCCAGCTATCTCATCCTCTGTAATTGCCTTCTCCTCCTGCCTTCAATTTTTCCCAGCATCAGCATCTTTTCCAATGAGTTAGATCTTCACATCAGGTGGCCAGAGTATTGGAGTTTCAGCTTCAATACCAGTCTTTCCAGTGAATATTCAGGAATGATTTCCTTTATGATTGACTGGTTGGATCTCCTTGCAGTCCAAGGGACTCTCAAAAGTCTTCTTCAATTTTTTGGTGCTCAGCTTTCTTTATAGTCCAACTCTCACATCCATACATGACTACTGGAAAAACCATACCTAGACTAGGCAGACCTTTGTCAGCAAAGTAATGTTTCTGCTTTATAACATGCTTCCTATGTTGATCAAAGCTTTTCATCCAAGGAGTAAGCATCTTTTAATTTCATGGCTGCAGTCACCATCTGCAGTGATTTTGAACCCCCCCAAAAACGGCTACAACCATTTCCATTATTTCCCCATCTACTTGCCATGAAGTGATGGGACCAGATGTCATGATCTTAGTTTTCTGAATGTTGAGTTTTAAGCCAACTTTTTCACTCTCTCTTTCAGTTTCATCAAGAGGCTCTTTAAATTCTTCTTCACTTTCTGCCATAAGGGTGATGTTATCTGCATATCTTAGGTTACTGACATTTCTCCTGGAAATCTTGAGTCCAACTTGTGCTTCATCCAGCCCAGCATTTCTCATGATGTGCTCTGCATATAAGTTAAATAAGCAGGGTGACAGTATACAGACTTGACGTAGTCCTTCCCCTATTTGGAACAAGTCTGTTGTTCCATGTCCAGTTCTGACTGTTGCTTCTTGACCTGCATATAAGTTTCTCAAAAGGCAGGTCAAGTGGTCTGTTATTCCCAACTCTTTAAGAATTTCCCACAGTTTGAGGGGATCTACCCAGTCAAAGGCTTTGGCGTAGTCAATAAAGCAAATGTAGATGTTTTCCTGGAACTCTCTTGATTTTTCAGTGATCCAATGGATGATGGCAATTGAGTCTCTGGTTCCTCTGTCTTTTTTAGAACCAGCTTGAACATCTGGAAGTTCACGGTTCACACACTGTTAAAGCCTGCCTTGGAGAATTTTGAGAATTACTTTACTAGCGTGTGAGATGAATGCAATTGTGCGGTAGTTTGAACATTCTTTGTCATTGCCTTTCTTTGAGACTGGAATGAAAACTGACCTTTTCCAGTCCTGTGGCTACTGCTGAGTTTTCCAAATTAACTGGCATATTGAGTGCAGCACTTTCACAGCATCATCTTTAGGTTTTTAAAAAGCTCAACCTGAATTCCATCACATTCACTAGTTTTGTCATGGTGAATCTTCATAAGGCCCACTTGACTTCACATCCAAGATATCTGGCTCTAGGTGAGTGATCACATCATTTTGATTATCTTGGTCATGAAGATCTTCTTTGTATAGTTCTTCAGTGTATTTTTGCCACCTCTTAATATCCGCTGCTTCTGTTAGGTCCATACCATTTATGTCCATTATTGTGCCCTTTTTTCCTTGAAATGTTCCCTTGATATCTCTAATTTTCTTGAAGAGATATCTAGGCTTTCCCATTCTATTGTTTTCCTCTATTTATTTGCACTGATCATTGAGGAGGCTTTCTTACTATTAGCAAGGAGGCTCTCCTTGCTATTCTTTACAACTCTGCTTTCAAATTGGCATATCTTTCCTTTGTCCTTTGCCTTTTGCTTCTCTTCTTTCCTCAGCTATTTGTAAGGACTCCTCAGAAAGCCATTTTGGTTTTTTGAGTTTTTTTTTCCTTGGGAATGGTCTTGATCCTTGTATCCTATACAATGTCATGAACCTCTGTCCATAGTTCATCAGGCACTCTGTCTATCAGAACTAGTCCCTTAAATCTATTTCTCACTTCCATTGTGTAATCATAAGGGATTTGATTTAGGTTGTACCTGAATGGTCTACTGGTTTTCCCCTACTTTCTTCAATTTAAGTCTGAATTTGGCAGTAAGGAGTTCATGATATGGGCCACAGTCAGCTCCCGGTCTTATTTTTGCTGACTGTATAGAGCTTCTCCATCTCCGGCTGCAAATAATGCAATCAATCTCATTTCGGTGTCGACCATCTGGTGATGTCCATGTGTAGAGTTTTCTCTTGTGTTGTTGGAAGAGGGTGTTTGCTATGACCAATGTGTTCTCTTGGCAAAACTCTACTAGGCTTTGCCCTGCTTCATTCTGTACTCTAAGACCAATTTTGCCTGTTATTCCAGGTGTTTCTTGACTTCATATCTTGCATTCCAGTTCCCTATAATGGAAAGGACATCTTTTTGGGGTTTTAGTTCTAGAAGGTCTTGTAGTTCTTCATAGAACCATTAAACTTCAGCTCCTTCAGCTTTACTGGTCAGGACATAGACAGACTTGGATTACTGTGATATTGAATGGTTTGCCTTGAAAACGAACAGAGGTCACTTCTGTCATTTTTGAGACTGCACCAAGTACTGCATTTCAGTCTCTCTCTCTTTTTTTTTTTTTTTTTACCTTGATGGCTACTCCATTTCTTCTAAGGAATTCTTGACCACAGTAGTAGATATAACGGTCATCTGAGTTAAATTCACCCTTTCCAGTCCATTTTAGTTCACTGACTACTAGAATGTAAACATTTACTCTTGCCACCTCCTGTTTGACCATCTCCATTTTGCCTTGGTTTCATGAACCTGTCCTTCTGGGTTCCTATGCAATATTATTCTTACAGTATCAGACTTTGCTTCTATCATCAGTCACCTCCACACCTGGGTGTTGTTTTTGCTTTGGCTCCATCCCTTCATTCTTTCTGAACTTATTTCTCCACTGATCTCCAGTAGCATTTTGGGCACCTTTTGACCCTGGGAGTTCATGTTTCAGTGTCCTATCTCTTTACCTTTTCATACTGTTCATGGGGTTCTCAAGGCAAAAATTCTGAAGTGGTTTGCCATTATCTTCTCCAGTGGACCACACTTTGTCAGAACTCTCCACCATGACCTGTCCATCTTGGGTGGTCCTACATGGCATAGCTCATAGTTTCATTGAATTAGACAAGGCTGTGGTACATGTGACCAGATTGTTAGTTTTATGTGATTGTGGTTTTCAGCCTGTCTTTTCTCTGGTCGAGAAGGAGAAGAGGCTTATGGAAGTTTCCTGATGGGAGAAACTGACTGAGGGGAAAACTGGGTCTTGATCTGATAGGCCGGATCATGCTCAGTAAATCTTTAATCCAACTTTTTGTTGATATGTAGAGCTGTGTTCCCTCTCTGCTATTTACCTGGGGCCAAACTATGTTGGAGGTAATGAAAATGATGGCGACCTCCTTCAAAAGATCCCATGTACCCACCGCTACACTCACTGCCCCCAACCCTGGAGCAGACCACTGCCAACCCAGGCCTCTGCTAGAGACTCCTAGAAACTTGTGGGCAAGTCTGGGTCAGTCTTTTGTGGGGTCCCTGCTCCTTTCTCCTGGGTCCTGGTGCACACAAGGTCCTGTTTGTGCTTTCCAAGAGTCTATTTTCCAGTTTTGTGTAAGTTCTGGCAGCTCTATGGTGGATCGACATCCACTGGAGATGCTCAAACACAGCTCTGTCTCAATGTCTGTGGGATCCCTGTGTCCTGGTGCACACAAGGTTTGTTTGAGCCCTCTGAGCATCTATGATGAAATGGAGTTTGAATCTAAACTCGAATTTGCCTCTCCTACCATCTTGCTGCAGAGAAGGCAATGGCAGCCCACTCCAGTACTCTTGCCTGGAAAACCCCATGGATGGAGAAGCCTGGTAGGCTGCAGTCCATGGGATCTCTGAGGGTCAGACACGACTGAGGGCCTTCACTTTCACTTTTCATTTTCATGCATTGGAAAAGGAAATTGCAACCCACTCCAGTGTTCTTGTCAGGAGAATCTCAGGGATGGGGGAGCTTCTCCTTTGCCCTTGGGTGTGGGGTATATCCTCACAGCTGCTAAGTTTAATTAGGTCCCATTTGTTTATTTTTGTTTTTATCTCCATTATTCTAGGAGGTGGGTCAGACAGGATTTTTTTTTTACCCTTCTCTAAGACTTTAATAGTTTCTGACCTTATATCTAAGTCTTAATCCATTTTGAGTTTATTTTTGTGTATGGTGTTAGGAAGTGCTCTAATTTCATTCCTTTACAAGTAGCTGCCCAGTTTTTGCAGCAAAATTATTAAAGAGGCTGTATTTATCCACTGTATATTCTTGCAACCATTGTCAAAGATAAGGTGCCCACAAGTGCCTGGGTTTATATCTGGGCTTTCTGTCTTCTTTCATTGGTATATATTTTTGTTTTTGTGTCAGTAGCATGTTGTCTTGAGGAGTATAGCTTTTTAG
Source organism: Neotragus moschatus (assembly GCA_006410615.1). NCBI lineage: Eukaryota > Metazoa > Chordata > Mammalia > Artiodactyla > Bovidae > Neotragus > Neotragus moschatus. The sequence continues at coordinate 1,061,223 of SJYA01001729.1, forward strand.
TATAGTCTGAAGTCAGGAAGGTTCATTTATCCAGATCCATTCTTCTTTCTCAAGATTGTTTTGCCCATGTGGAGTTTTTCATGTTTCTACACAAACTGTGAAATTTGTTGTTCTAGTTCTGTGAAAAATACCATTGGTAATTTCACAGGGGTTGCACTGAATCTTTAGATTGCTTTGGGAAGTATGGTCATTTCAACAATACTGATTTTTTCCAATCCACAAACATGGTGTATTTCTCCATCTGTTTGGGTCATCTTTTATTTCTTTCATCAGTATCGTATAGTTTTGTGCATACAAGCCTTTTGTTTCTTTCATTAAGTTTATCCCTAGGTATTTCATTCTTTTTTTTTTTTTTTTTTTTTTTGCAGTAGTAAATGGGATGTTTGGAGAAGAAAATGGCAACCCACTCCAGTGTTCTTGCCTGGAAAATTCCCATGGACAGAGGGGTCTAGTGGGCTACAGTCCATGGGATTGCAAAGAGTCAGACATGACTTAGCGACTAAACAATAACAACAAATGGGATGTTTCCTTAATTACTCTTTCTAATTTTTCATCGTTAGTGTATAGGAATGCAAGAGATTTCTGTGTATTAATTTTGTATCCTGCAACTTTAATAAATTTATGGATTAGCTCTAGTAAATTTCTGGGAACATCCTTAGGGTTTCCTATGTGCAGTTTCATGGCATCTGCAAGCAGTGAGAGTTTTACTTCTTCTTTCTCAGTGTGGATTCCTACCACACTTGCAGCTTCCCCCACATAATTCATGGAGGCAATCTGCGAGCTAGAGGATCCCTGCAACAATGAACTCTTGCTTCTCTGGTAGTCCCAGGCTTTCCCGTGGACTCATTGATCTTTGTCATACTAGCCTCCTCAGCCTGTCTTCATGGCAGTCAACCCTAATCCTCTCCCTGGGGTCAGACTTCTGAAGACGGAGCCTCAGCTCCAGGTGTGCTGGTGTGCAGGCACGTCAGGCATGCAAACAAGTGTCCTAGGCTGGGAAGTACCAATTGCCATCAATCTCTGGGCTGAATTCTGTTTTGTCTTCTGTGCACCTGTTACTGTGCTCCCCACTGAAGTTCCCAGAGCTCTACCCTATCCTCACCCTGAAGCAGTTTCCAAGTATGGGGGAACTTTTCTTCCTTCACAACTCCCTCCCAGATGCACAGGTCCTATCCCAATATCCCTATCTTCTTTTCCTTATTTCTTCTGCCCTAGCCTGTTATGTGGAGACTAGCTTGCCTTTTGGAAGTCTGAGGTCTTCTGCTAGCCTTCAGTAGGCGTTCTATAGGAGTCATTCCATATGAAAATGTATTTCTGATGTATTTGTGGGGAGGAAGATGATCTCCATGTCTTACTTCTTTGCCATCTTCCCTTTGTCTCTTGAACACACTTTTGAAAAGAAACCTGGTAAGTAAAATCAAGCATCAAACTTAGGTATGGGAAGCAAATGTCTGGGGCAAGTGTATGTTCATGTACTTCTGAGACCATAAAATGAAAATTCAAGGCACTCTCTTTAAAGGTGAAAACGTCAGTCTCCAGAGATTATATGCTTTATGATTCTGTACAGGTAACAGTCCTTTTTTTAATTTATTTTTAATTGGAGGATAATTGCTTTAAATGTTGCATTGGTTTTTGCCTTACGACAATGCAAATCAGTAATATAATTATTACTGTATATATGTAATATGTGTGTATATATATATACATATACACATGGGCTTCCCAGGTGGCACTAGTGGTGAAGAATGTGCCTACCAATGGGCCTGGATGATCCCCTGGAGAAGGGCATGGCAAACTATTTCAGTATTCTTGCCTGGAGAATCCCATGGACAGAGGAGCCTGGTGGATGATAGTTCATAGAGTTGCAAAGAATCAGAAACAACTGAAGCAACTCATCACACGTGCATATGTATACATATATCCCCTCCTTAAACCTCCCTCCTTCTTCCCATCCCACCCCTCCAAGTAATCACAGATCACCAGGCTGGGCTCCTTGTGTTATACAGCAGCCTCACATTAGCTATCTGTTTTATATATGATAGTGTATATATGTCAAAGTGACTTTCTAAATTTGTTCTACCCTCTTCACAGACTTTAAGTAAGACACTACACACTACACTTCACAGACTTTAAGTAAGACACTACACAGAACAAGAAGAGATGATTAATTTCCAATAGATGTGCTGAGTAGGGAAGGTATATCTGTAAAGAGCAAGATAGAGCATTTCTTTGTGTTGAAAGAATAGTACTGCATTTTCAGTGTGGAGATGATTATATAAACAACTACACAGAGAATAAAACTGTATCAAGCTACACAGATGTGCACACACAAGAACATATAAAACCTGGTGAAAACGGAATAACATCTATCTCCTAGTTAGTAATACATCAATGCCAGTTTTCTGGTTTTGATATTATATTAGAGATAAAATGTTCCATTAGGGAAACTTTAGTAAGGCTCCACAACATTTGTAATATTTTGCAACATCCTCTAAATGACAGTTATTTGACATTACACAAATTAAAATATCAAAGAAGTAGAAGAAGGGAATAATAAAAATATGAGCAGAAATGAATTAATTTGAACAATACGCTGGAGAAGAAAATGATACAATATGCTTTTTAATTTGAAGAAAGAGGTAGAATAACCACTCACCTGATAAGTAAGAAAGAAGTATTAGGTAGATAACACTTAAACAGAGGCATTACTTTGCGAAAAAATGTCCGTCTAGTCAAGGCTATGATTTTTCCAGTAGTCATGTATGGATGTGAGATTTGGACTGTGAAGAAAGCTGAGAGCCGAAGAATTGATGCCTTTGAACTGTGGTGTTGGAGAAGACTCTTGAGAGTCCCTTGGACTGTAAGGAGATCCAACCAGTCCATTCTAAAGGAGATCAGTCCTGGGTGTTCTTTGGAAGGAATAATGCTAAAGCTGAAACTCCAGTACCTTGGCCACCTCATGAGAAGAGTTGACTCATTGGAAAAGACCATCATGCTTGGAGGAATTGGGGGCAGGAGGAGAAGGGGACAACAAAGGATGAGATGGCTGGATGGCATCACCGACTCGATGACAGGAGTTTGAGTGAACTCTGGGAGTTGATGATGGACTTGCCGTGATTCATGGGACCGCAAAGAGTCATTCACGACTAAGCGACTGAACTGAACTGAACTGAACTATGGATATAAGTGAAGTGAAATGAAGTGAAAGTCTCTCAGTCATGTCTGACTCTTCATGGAATTCTGTCCTACAGTTCATGGAATTCTTTGGGCCAGAATAACGCAATGGGTAGCCATTCACTTCTCCAGGGCATCTTTCCATCCCAGGGATCGAACCCAGGTCTCCCACATTGCAGATGGATTCTTTACCAGCTGAGCCACGAGGGAAGCCCAAGAATACTGAAGTGGGTAGCCTCTCCCTTCTCCAGAGGATCTTCCTGACCCAGGAATAGAACTGGGATCTTTTGCATTGCTGGTGGAATCTTTACCAACTGAGCTACCAGGGAAGCTAGCAACTAAACATAGGATGTTTTCTAAATTATAAGCAACATACTTTGGAGAAAACCATGCCCAATACATGTGAAAACTATTGAAAGACTTCATTTTTACATGTGAAATAGAGAATTTCTTTGTGTTAAAAGAATATTTCTTCAGTGTGGAGATGTTTACATAAATATAAATTATGTAAATTAAAATAATTTAAATATATATTTTGATACTTTCTGCTTATTAAAATAGTAGAATCAGTCTTAAATTTTTAGTGACATAAACTCATCTGTGGCATACAGTTAAAAGACTAGCTAAATAATGCAAATAAACTATCTTTCACCAGTGTTACATAGGTTAGTTTCAGAGGCAATGTGACCAACTCTAAGACTAAGGTATTCTTTAGAAACCCAAATCTTTCAGGGCATCAAAAACAGAACAGCTTAGCAATCTNCAAGAATACTGAAGTGGGTAGCCTCTCCCTTCTCCAGAGGATCTTCCTGACCCAGGAATAGAACTGGGATCTTTTGCATTGCTGGTGGAATCTTTACCAACTGAGCTACCAGGGAAGCTAGCAACTAAACATAGGATGTTTTCTAAATTATAAGCAACATACTTTGGAGAAAACCATGCCCAATACATGTGAAAACTATTGAAAGACTTCATTTTTACATGTGAAATAGAGAATTTCTTTGTGTTAAAAGAATATTTCTTCAGTGTGGAGATGTTTACATAAATATAAATTATGTAAATTAAAATAATTTAAATATATATTTTGATACTTTCTGCTTATTAAAATAGTAGAATCAGTCTTAAATTTTTAGTGACATAAACTCATCTGTGGCATACAGTTAAAAGACTAGCTAAATAATGCAAATAAACTATCTTTCACCAGTGTTACATAGGTTAGTTTCAGAGGCAATGTGACCAACTCTAAGACTAAGGTATTCTTTAGAAACCCAAATCTTTCAGGGCATCAAAAACAGAACAGCTTAGCAATCTTGGTCATGAACTGAGAGGCATACATCAAAACTAAATTAAGCTAAAATAAATACATACTTGTTTCAAAATTGGAATTCAGGGAGAAAAGTTTTTCTCAGAACACTAGGAATTATTTGTACGTTAAAATATCACAATATTCTACATTAATAAACTAGAAATGAAAATATCATACCAAGAGATGAAAAAATAATTCTGCTGAATATACTAGTATTGTATATGTTATATTTACTATCAGTAGATTTTTATAATTAAAAAAATTCTTAGCAATCTATATATCCTTAACTAGATTAAATAAATATATAAAAGTATCTACACTTAACAGCAGTAAAACATTAGTATAATGTAATTTTAAGTATAGGAAAGAAAGAAAGAATGTTTCTTACACTTGTCTTGTTTGTGGAGATAAACATATCAGTGTTAGTGACTCAGTCGTGTCCGACTTTTTATGATACCATAGACTGTAGCCCTCCAAATTCCCCTGTCCATGGAATTCGCCAGGTAAAAATAGTGGAGTGGGTATCCATTCCCATCTCCAGAGGATTTTCCAGACCCAGGGATTGAACCCAGGTATCATGCATTGCAAGTAGGTTCTTTACTGTCTGAGCAATGAAATATTCATAAGGCTTCCACAGAGAAAATTATAAAACTTTAGAAATATCCTATATATATTGAGAGATATTTAAAGTTTATGAATATTAAGTTTATGAATAGTTCAAGTTTCCAAATTTATAATCTGGAATTTCCTGGACTGCCTTTTCAATTATTTCCATGACTGCTTTACACACACATGTATCCATATTCATACATATATATAAAACTCTTTTCTATTTTGATCTTCATTTTTCCAGTTCAGTTCAGTTCAGTCACTCAGTCATGTCTGATTCTTTGTGACCCCATAGTCTCTAGCATGCCATGCTTCACTGTCCTTCACCAACTCCCAGAGCTTGCTCAAACTTGTTTCCATTGAGTCAGTGATGCCATCCACCCATCTCATCCTCTGTCGTCCCCTTCTTCTCTTGCCTTCAATTTTCCCCAGCATCAGGGTCTTTTCTAGCATCAGATGTCCAAAGTATCAGAGTTCCAGCCTCAGCATCAGTCCTTCCAAAGAATATTCAGGACTGATTTTCTATAGAATTGACTGGTTTGATCTCCTTGAAGTCCATGGGACTCTCAAGAACATTCTCCAACATCGCAGTTCAAAAGCATAATTCTTCTGTGCTCGGCTCTCTTCATGGTCCAACTTTCACATCCATACATGACTCATGGAAACATGATAGCTTGTACCATATGGACCTTTGACTGTAGACTGGCAGGCTTTACTTTACTTGCATAAAAGGAGAGAGGTTCCACAGTACCTATTCAACACAAAAGTAAGGAGAGCTCTCACTCAGCAAGCTGCTTCACATTCTGAAAGTTTCTTTCCTTCCCTAGCATATTATTGCTTCTGTAAAGGATTCCTTATGTGACTTAATTTGTGGGCTAAAGCAAATTCTGTGCAACCAGGATTGAAGGTGGAGAATGTTCTTTCCATAGATAACTCAGCCCTTGATATTTGGCCCACTTAAGTTTTCTGCTCTATAGAGTTGTCAGTTGCAAGGGTACCTTTGTTAAGACTAGCTCCCAGTATTACTCCTCTCTTCTATTGGTAGACTCTAAATTGTTTTTCCTTGAAAGTATTTACCTGTTACAATAATAAATCACATTTTCAGAGTAGAAATATATTTGGATTATTGATGTCTCCAATTTCAGTTACCTGGGTTTGTAAATTTATTATTAGTTTATTCCAGTGTATGGAAAATTTTAAAAGATCTTAGGTAGGGAAGAATGCAAATACTCTTGCTTTGAATTTCATTTGAATTTGAAAGTGTTTTTATATTTTAAGTTAAAACTTAAATCTATTTTTTTAGTGGAAAGATTGACAGAATGGTAGTAAAGTAACTTGATTCTAATAATTGTAATTATAGCTTTTGTAATAGTTTTTAAGAACTTAATATTTGTCAGGCATGATAGTAAATGTACCTTATGAATATCTCATTGAATCATCACAACAGTCATATGGGGGTGTTGATAACTTTCTTTTTTTTTCTGAGAAAGCAACTAAAGCTACAGAAGTTTAAGTAATTCACTCATAATCTCACAGCTAATGTGTAGTAAATGAGCTAAAGTAAATCTGACTATACAAAAACTTTCTTCTTATTTGTGCAACAAACTTACATATTTGAGAGGAGGACTTCTTAGCCTAGTATGAATTTGGAAATACAATTTTTTTTTCAGTATTTCTAGCAATGTCATATTTGTCTTTAATTGGGAAACCAGGCAAACATATTTAAAAAATGAAATAGCTGCAGATAGAGAAAATGGAAGTAGAAAGAAGAGAAAGGAACAAGAGGTTGAATTATGGAACAAGAAGAGACTCTTCATGGAATTCCCTTTGTTACGTTCCAAAAAAAAATTTGCAACTAATAAAACTGAAGACTATGTGTCAGCAATAATTAAAATAAAACTACAGACACTTACAAGAGTTCCCCAGTTTCTTGAACCATGTTTATCTGTGTTCTTTTCTACCTCTGTTCATTTTTACAAACTGCTTATAGAGATGACAGTCTTTGTAAAATTAGAATAGCCACAGGAGAATTGATATAGTCAGCACTAGTCTGAGATGCCTTACATGCGCCAGTGATGCTCAATGTAATTTTGTGATTAAATCCAGATGTTTCTTTCCACTTGTAAAATCATATTAAAGAAAGTATAATGTAAAACATCAATCATGTCATTTTACTTGATAAATCATAAGGGATTCTTCTAAATAATCAAAGCTGCTAAATAATCTAAAACCATAAATGTCATTAAGAGAGAGTAAGTGGAATTCTCCCATGGGTTAACAGTTCAATTAAAATGGATATGCTTCATCAACACCTGTAATTTGTAAGACAGGTAGATTAGGTAACACCATCCATGAGGTAATGGGGAAAAATTAGTCAAGGTAGTAGTATCAGCATAAATAATTTAAAGACAGATTCTAAAATTTCTAATATTCAAGCTAACTTATAGCAAGTCCACTTTATTAACAGACTTTAGGGTATAATTCCAGTGCTGTGAAAAATCTTTATTAAATTCCTATCATGTGAGGTTTACTGAAAGAAGGCCATATATACAAAATACCTTTCTTTGTTCCAATTTAATTGAATAGTGAATATATAAATTAAAATACAAAGTTCAAACATTGTTATAGACACATGAACAAAATTACAATTAGGCACAAAAACTGGATAAATTAACCTATGTTTGATAGAATCTCAGGTACTCTAAAAGAGTTTTCTGGGTTGTAAAAGGAGCATGGAATTTTGTCAGTTCTATTTACTTGAGTTCAAGCCTATAATTAGTAAATGTTACTATTTTCAGGGACCTTGCAGGAGAAAAGGATAATGCTACCAGTTATTTGGGGGTATACACACTTTTGTACATGTTAGAGAAATGAGTTATTTTAAATATGTGTTTTGAGATGTTCATATGGGAATATTGAAATAAGTAGCAGGAAAAGACATTGAGCCTGGTTTTGGAAGTTCGGGAAACTGCCCACAATGTCAGAGTTGTGAATGAGCAATGACTTGCACTCCCATGTGGCAATAGTCAATGTGGTAGGCACTATGGGTGAGTCTTAAGCTAGTGACTTTAAAAGTTTGGATTTATACATGTGTGTCTCTTTTGCTGTCTTGAACACAGGGTTATCATAACCACTTTTCTAAATTCCATATATATGCATTAGTATACGGATGCTAGGGGCTGGTGCACTGGGACAACCCAGAGGGATGGTACGGGGAGGGAGGAGGGAGAGGGGTTCAGGATGGGGAACACATGTATACCTGTGGCAGATTACTGTTGATGTATTGCAAAACGAATACAATATTGTAAAGTAATTAATCTCCAATTAAAATAAATTTATATTAAAAAATTAAAAAAGTTTGGAAATGATAACAAAAAGAATGGTAAAGTGACTTCATTTTCAACAGTTGTTAAGGATGGAATGGAGGAAAGGAAATTGGTGGTAGGGAGTTAGAGTTGGTGAGACCTACATTCATTCTCAGAAACAGAATCTGGATTTTAGGGATATGCTTGCAATACAGTTGATAAAGGGTGGCAAATTAATGAATGTAAAGTGAAGAAGATCAGACGGGAGAAAATTGAAAATTTTAAAAAATAAATTTTTTTTTAGTTTGTTTTGCTTTACAATACTGTATTCGTTTTGCCATACATTGACATGAATCAGCCACAAGTGTATATGAGCTCCCAATCCCGACCCTCTCTCCCCTCTCCCTCCCCACACCATCTCCCTGGATCATCCCCGTGCATCAGTCCCAAGCATCCTGCNTGATCCACACAGTCAAAGGCTTTGGCATAGTCAATAACACAGAAATAGATGTTTTTCTGGAACTCTCTTTCTTTACTCAAAATTTAGTATTGCCAGTACACTTAGAAGGTGTGAGCTGGGGATTTTACAAGATCCAGGAGGGACACCATTTGTGGATTTTTTTTAATGTTTTAGTTACTTGTAAAATATGTAAGTGTAAATATCTCATAAGCAATTGAAATAGTGCAAAGAAATGATGAATAAAAATTCCAAAGTCATTACAATTTAGATGCTGACAGGAGCTATAGGAATACTTGCAATCAGTCAGAAGTTACAGATCAGAAATAGGAGAACTTTTCTAGTTTTAATAACTTATGAATGTGTACTTTTAGATAGTTTAAACTTGTTGAAGATATGAATTCCCATGACCAATTTGAATCAAACAGCAAGTACTTTTATTCCTAGATTATAATGTGGAAACATGGTTTTCTGTATTAAAATATGTAGATAATATTCCACATTGAGTTTACCAGAAGTGTTTTCCTTCAAGATCCAATTCTTCAGAGGTCAGGAAAAGACAGAAGCAAAATCATTTGCTATTTGTTCTACTAGGGGCCAGCATTTATCCAGTGGTTGGTTATAGAGTTGTCATTGCTTGCCATTATAGGAAAAGTGAAAAATAAAAGTAATTCCAAATAAAAATAAAGGCCCAACTCAAAACTAACGGGAAAGAGGATAATTTTTAGAAAAAAAAACTTAAAAGGTTAACTCTCCAAATAGTGGTAACTCTGCTTTGACTCTCACCTGGTTTCAGAAAAGAAGAATAAATAGCAAAGGAGAAATCTAAATGTATGTCATGACATCTCAAAGAGATGTGTAAAAGAGAAACACATTGATAGCATAAAAAATGGTATTTCAACTCTTTGCTTCTCTTGAGAGTCTAACTGTATTTTTTTTAATATACCATTCTATTTCCCACCCCTCCCTCAAGACTCCCCAGCTGTGTGTGCTTCTAGATAAACAGTGTTTGTTTTTTGACATGCAAACTTTGATTCAGATTCTGCTTAGTTTCCATAATTTTTTCAGGCCACAACATATAATGACCCTTTGGATTGAATTTAGCCATGTACCATTGATGATGATACCCACGGATGATCTCCTTTGTTTTCTCTTAGAGTTTAATTTAATCGTTCTGGTTCAGTTCAAAAAGATAAATAGTTTTCCACATGGTTTTGGTAATAAATTTATTCAATTATGCTCTTATGATTATTCCCTTTGCAAGTTCTGCTTATTTTAATCCTCTTTATCTAGTATCATTCTAGAAAAATGCCATTAAGCTCAAGTTCTCCCAGCATCACTCTCTCCACCATCAGCAGCACACAGACACATGTAGCCAACACTCTGTCATGAGCCGCTGCCATTGCATCCCTCTCTACAGCCCAGAACTCCTCTGGGACACTGACCAGCTTGCTTAAGATACATTCTTCCTGCTTAAGAACACAACCTTAACTCTCAAAAACACCCAGATGTAAACAGTCTAAAAGTGTGGTTACATTCAGTTCAGTTAAGTTCAATTCAGTCACTCAGTTGTGTCCAACTCGACACCATGAAACGCGGCGCGCCAGGCCTCCCTGTCCATCATCAATTCCCAGAGTTCACTCAAGCTCATGTGCATCGAGTCGGTGATGCCATCCAGCCATCTCATCCTCTGTCATCCCCTTTTCCTCCTGCCCCCAATCCCTTCCAGCATAAGAGTCTTTTCCAATGAATCAACTCTTTGCATGAGGTGGCCAAAGTACTGGAATTTCAGCTTTAGCATCATTCTTTCCAAAGACCACCCACGGATGATCTCCTTTAGAATGGACTAGTTGGATCTCCTTGCAGTCCAAGGGACTCTCAAGAGTCTTCTCCAACACCACAGTTCACAAGCATCAATTCTTCAGTGCTCAGCTTTCTTCACAGTCCATTCATACATGACCACTGGAAAAACAATAGCCTTGACTAGATGGACCTTTGTGGGCAAAGTAATGTCTCTGCTTTTCAATATGCTATATAGGTTGGTCATAACTTTCCTTCCAAGGAGTAAGCATCTTTTAATTTCATGGCTGCAGTCACCATCTGCAGTGATTTTAGAGCCCCCCAAAAATAAAGTCTGACACTGTTTCCACTGTTTCCCCATCTATTTCCCATGAAGTGATACAGGAATGTAAACAATGCGTTTTCCACTAAATCACTTCCATATTTTATATCTAGACTCCTAATACCACAAGATATGTTATCATCAAGTTACTCAAATATGTGAATGGGAGAAAGAGAACCCCCTAAGATAAGGAAATAATTATTTGAGACAGAAAAAGCAATGAAAGAGACATAAAGCAATGAAAATTTCTGAGGCTTCATAGCAGTTGTTCAGGGTTTGGGTGCTTATAGTACACGGAGGAGGTGGGCACTCATTCATGTATATACTTTGGTTGGAGAATCTGAGCACAATTTCAAAGTCATTTGTGTATGGTCGATTTCAAATATGAAAGAGAAACTGATATTGGTATTCCTGATCTCAGCATATTCGCCACTAAATCTGCTGATCAGATAAATAGCTTTCCATTACCTGTTTTAAATCATGTTTTCCATGGGTCTAATTTTCTTCCCAGTTCCCTTGAACTTGAAATAACTTTGATTTGTAGTTGATTTGTTAATCAACTATGCTGAAACACAGATCTTTACAAGTATTTAAGTATTAAAATCGTTTAATATTTGAATTTACTTACCATATTGCCTCATAAGTTAAGTACATAATTCAGCATTTAACTATTACTCTTAACAATGAAGAATGACTTTACTTTCCAGGTTAGCTACCAATGATATATATATTAATAATGCCTACTAAGCACTCCAACCCTCCTATCACTTCATTTTCATGAATTTAATTCTGCCCTCTATTCATTATCAACTTGTTTGCATACACCAGATGACCTATGGTTCTTTTATTTTCAGGTGATTACTATACATATGATGTTACAGAGTAATATTTTTATATAAATAATGAAACTGATACTTGTCTTCATCAGCTTGGGCTACTTTAACAAAATATGCACAGGGTTACTAAACAACAGAACTTTATTCTCCCACATCCTGGAAGCTGGAAGTCCAAGATCAATATACCGCCAAATTTGGTTCCTAGTGGGAGCTCTTATTCTGACTCATAGATGGCCACCTTCTCAATGAATCTCCGCCTGGAAGGGAGGGTGGAGAGAACACCCTTCTCTCTCTTCAGGTAAGGAGACTAATCCTATGATGACAGCCCATTCTTCATCACCTCATCTAATCTTAAGTCCTGAAGCTCATCTCCAAATGCTATCATATAAGGTGTTATAACTTCAACATATAAACAAGAGGAGTAAAAAAAGATGTCCTTTTGATTATAGGGGACTGGAATGCAAAAGTAGGAAGTCAAGAAACACCTGCAGTAACTGGTAAATTTGGCCTTGGAATGCAGAATTAAGCAGAGCAAAGAAATAGAGTTTTGCCAAGAAAATGCACTGGTGATAGCAAACACCCTCTTCCAACAACTCAAGAGAAGACTCTACACATGACATCACCAGATGGTCAACACCGAAATCAGACTGATTATATTCTCTGCTTTTGTAAAAGATGGAGAAGCTCTATACAGTCAACAAAAACAAGGCCAGGAGCTGAGTGTGGCTCAGATCATGAACTCCTTATTACCAAATTCAGACTGAAATTGAAGAAAGCAGGGAAAACCGCTAGACCATTCAGGTATGACCTAAATCAAATCCCTTATGATTATACAGTGGAAGTGAGAAATAGATTTAAGGGCCTAGATCTGATAGATAGAGTGCCTGATGAACTATGGAATGAGGTTCATGACATTGTACAGGAGACAGGGATCAAGACCATCCCCATGAAAAATAAATGCAAAAAAGCAAAATGGCTATCTGGGGAGGCCTTACAAATAGCTGTGAAAGGAAAAAAAGTGAAAAGTCCAGGAAAAAAGGAAAGATATAAGCATCTGAATGCAGAGTTCCAAAGAATAACAAGAAGAGATAAGAAAACCTTCCTCAGTGATAAATGCAAAGAAATAGAAGAAAAGAAGAGAATGGGAAAGACTAAATATCTCTTCAAGAAAATTAGAGATACCAAAGGAATATTTCATGCAAAGATGGGTTTGATAAAGGACAGAAATGATATGGACCTAACAGAAGCAGAAGGTATTGAGAAGAGATGGCAAGAATACACGGGAGAACTGTACAAAAAAGATCTTCATGACCCGGATAATCACGATGGGGTGATCACTCATCTAAAGCCAGAAATCCTGGAATGTGAAGTCAAATGGGCCTGAGAAAGCATCACTACTAACAAAGCTAGTGGAGGTGATGGAATTCCAGTTGAGCTATTTCAAATCCTGAAAGATGATGCTGTGAAAGTCTTGCATTCAATATGCAAGCAAATTTGGAAAACTCAGCAGTGGCCACAGGACTGGAAAAGGTCAGTTTTCATTCCCATCCCTAAGAAAGGCAATGCCAAAGAATGTTCAAACTACTGCACAATTGCACTCATCTCACATGCTGGTAAAGTAATGCTCAAAATTCTCCAAGCAGGCTTCAGCAATACATGAACCATGAACTTCCTGATGTTCAATCTGGTTTTGGAAAAGGCAGAGGAACCAGAGATTAAATTGCCAACATCCGCTGGATCATTGAAAAAAGCAATAGAGTTCCAGAAAAAACATCTATTTCTGCTTTATTGATTACGCCAAAGGCTTTGACTGTGTGGATCACAATAAACTGTGGAAAATTCTGAAAGAGATGGGAATACCAGACCACCTGAACCTGACTCTTGAGAAATCTGTATGCAGGTCAGGAAGCAACAGTTAAAACTGGACATGGAACAACAGACTGGTTCCAAATAGGAAAATGAGTATGTCAAGGCTGTATATTGTCACCCTGCTTATTTAACTTATATGCAGAGTACATCATGAGAAACGCTAGACTGGAAGAAACACAAGCTGGAATCAAGATTGCCGGGAGAAATATCAATAACCTCAGATATGCAGATGAAACCACCCTTATGGCAGAAAGTGAAGAGGAACTAAAAAGCCTCTTGATGAAAGTGAAAGTGGAAAGTGAAAAAGTTGGCTTAAAGTTCAACATTCAGAGAACGAACATCATGGCATCTGGTTCCATCACTTCATGGGAAATAGATGGGGAAACAGTGGAAACACCATCAGACTTTATTTTTTTGAGCTCCAAAATCACTGCAGATGGTGACTGCAGCCAAGAAATTAAAACACGCTTACTTCTTGGAAGAAAAGTTATGAGCAACCTAGATAACATATTCAAAAGCAGAGACATTACTTTGCTGACTAAGGTCTGTCTAGTCAAGGCTATGATTTTTCCAGTAGTTATGTATAGATGTGAGAGTTGGACTGTGAAGAAGGCTGAACGCTGAAGAATTGATGCCTTTGAACTGAGGTGTTGGAGAAGACTCTTGAGAGTTCCTTGGACTGCAAGGAGGTCCAACCAGTCCATTCTGAAGAAGATCAACCCTGGGATTTCTTTGGAAATACTAAAGTTGAAACTCATGTACTCTGGCCACCTCATGAGAAGAATTGACTCATTGGAAAAGACTCTGATGCTGGGAGGGATTGGGGGCAGGAGGAGAAGGGACGACCAAGGATGAGATGGCTGGATGGCATCATAGACTCTGTGAAAGTGAGTCTGAGCAAACTCGGAGTTGGTGATGGACAGGGAGGCCTGGCGTGCTTCGATCCATGGGGTCACAAAGAGTCGGACACGACTGAGCGACTGAACTGAACTGAACTGAATTGAAAGGAAGAGATATTCAGTTCATAGCCATGCTTGTATTCAATTTTACAGCAAGATATATACATTTAGTGTCGTTATTACTTTAACAATTTCTTGAACTGTCTGTCACACTTGATTATAGCATGACATGGCCAAGGTGAACAAGTAAGTTTTACTTTTAGTTGTTTCTTACATATATTACAGTGATTCTTTTCAATGCTTGTTGTTGTTCAGATGCTCAGGTCGTGTCTGAATCTTCACTACTGCATGGATTGCAGTAGGCCAGGTTTCCCTGTCTTTCACCATCTCCTGGAGTTTGCTCAAACTCATGCCCATTCTCGTCCTCTGCTATCCCCATTTCCTTCTGCCTTCCATCTTTCCCAGCATCAGGGTCTTTTCCACTGAATCAGTTCTTCACATCAGGTGGCCAAAGTATTGGAACTTCAGGTTCCACATCAGTCAGTCCTTCTGATGAATATTCAGGACTGATCTCCTTTACGATTGGCTGGTTTGATCTAATTTCAGTCCATGGGACCTTCAAGAGTTTTTCCAACATCACCATTTTGTCCACCAGCTCACTTATCCATTCTTTTGCCACATTTATTCTTCTATTGATTTCTGCTAGTGTATTTTTCATTTCAATTATTGTGCTGTTCAACAATGTTTGCTTTTTACATCTGCTAATTTTTTGTTAAATATTTCTTTTGTCTTATGGTTCAGTGATTCCATTTTTTTCTTCTGAGATCATGGATCATCTTTGCTATCATTTCTGTGAATTCTTTTTGAGTATATTGCCTATCATCATTTTGCATAGTTGCTCTTCTGGGGTTTTATCTTTTTTTTTTTTTTTTTTGGAACACATTCTTCTTTCTCACCTCATCTAACTTTCTGTATCAATTCAGTTCAGTCACTCAATCATAACCGACTCTGTGACCCCATGAACTGCACCACACCAGGCCTCCCTGTCCATCACCAACTCCCACAGTTAACACAAACTCACGTCTATCGAGTCAGTGATGCCATCCAGCCATCTCATCCTCTGTCATCCCCTTCTTCTCCTGCTCCCAATCCCTCCCAGCATCATGGTCTTTTCCAATGAGTCAATTCTTCGCATGAGGTGGCCAAAGTACTGGAGTTTCAGTTTTAGCATTATTCCTTCCAAAGAACACCCAGGGCTGATCTCCTTTAGAGTCGACTGGTTGGATCTCCTTGCAGTCCAAGGGACTCTCAAGAGTCTTCTCCAACACCATAGTTCAAAATCATCAGTTCTTCAGTGTTAAGCTTTCTTCACAGTCCAACTCTCACATCCATACATGACCACTGGAAAAACCATAGCCTTGACTAGACAGACCTTTGTTGGCAGAGTAATGTCTCTGCTTTTTAATAACTTTCTGTATTTGTGGTCTCTATTCTGCTGGCTACAGGGTCATCGTTCCTTTTTCTACTGGTGTCTGACCCTGTTGGATAAAGCTGGTCTAGAGGCTTGAGCGAGTTTCCTGGTAAGAGGGACTTCTGCCTGTCTTTTGGTGTGTGGAGCTTTTCTTGTCCCTTTGAGGGGAATAGTTGTGTCAAGGGGTGTGCTTTATGTGGTTGTGGATTCAAGAAGACTTTAGGCTGCCTCTCTGTCGATGTATGGGGCTGTGTTCCTGTCCTGTTGATTGTTTTGCATGAGCTGTTCCAGGACTGGTGCTTACAAGCTGTTGGGTGGGGCCAGATCTTGGTATCAAAATGAATCTCCAAAAGAATTCATAACAATGAGTGCTCTCTGATAGTTCTGCCAGTGTCCTTGTCTCCACAGTGAGCCACACCACCCCAGGAGACTTTCTGAGACCTGCAGGTAGGTCTGGCCAGGCACCTATAAAGTCATTGCTTTTTCCCTGGGTCCCTCTGACTGAGACCTGTGTGTGCCCTCCAAGAATGTAGTCATTGCTTCCCCCAGCCCTGTGAAATTCCTAAAATCAAGCCCCACTGACCTTTAAAACTAAGTGCTCTGCTTCCAATTCCAGACTACCAGGTTTGGAGCCTGACAAGGGCCTCAGTTCTTTCAATCCTGTTGGAGCAACTCTGCAATATAATAAATTTCCGCTTTGCATCATCCACCTGCCAGGCATGGGATTTTATCATGCTGCAAACATACCCCTCCTACACTTTTGTTTTGTCTCTTCTTTGTCTTTGGTTGCAGAATATGTATGTGTTTTTTGCTGGATTCCAGTCTTTTTTCTTGATGATTGTTCAGAAGTCACTTTTGATTTGGTGTTTTCATAAGAGGAGGTAACCTCAAGTCCATCTCCATCTTGCCTCAACCTCTTCCTACTCACATGAAGTCCTTAAACACATGGAACTTTTCCTCACTGGAAGCAGAGATGGAGTCCAAGCATGTAAGGATTAGGTGCCCAGCTGTTGGTTCTGAGACATAGGGACTTTACAAAAGGACTGAGGAGAAGCTACTGGGAAGTAACAGTCAACAAGAAGCAGGGACCTCAGTCCTACAATCCTAAGGAACTTGGTTCTACCAGACACTTGAGTGAGCTCATAAGTGGATTCTACCTAGAGCCACTGGATGAAGTATCCAGCCTGGCTGACACATTGATTTTGGCCTTTTAAAGCCTGGAGTAGAGAAACAAAGAAAGCCAGCTCAGATGGACTTCTGACGTACAGAGCATAGGATGCTGTCTGCTGCCTGTGATTCTGCACACTGCTTGACTCTGGCCCAGACTGCACTGGGGGAGGCCAATTTCCTATTTTTTAACGTGATTTTGTTATTTCTTAAATTAATTAAAATTGGCCATAAGATACCTTTTTAAATGACTTTTTTTATATGTGTAAGCTAATTCACATGTTTAGTTTAAGTTTTTTAATATTTTGATTATGAAAAGCAGCAGAGCTGTTGAGTTTACTACAAAATCAGCAGTTAACATGCAAAACAAATAGAGTATGTAATGCATACACTAAGGTCACAGTCAAAAGTGAGTAAATAATTAATGTATTGCTTCTTTATAGTCATATTACTTTAAAATTTTCATAACCAGTAGAGTTCAGCTGAGTCACTCAGTTGTGTCTGACTCTTTGTGACCCCATGGACTGCAGCATGCCAGGCCTCCCTGTCCATCACCAACTCCAAGAATTTACTCAAACTCATTTCCATTGAATCAGTGATGCCTTCCAACCATTTCATCCTCTGTCAGCCCCTTCTCCTCCTGCTCTCAGTCTTACCCAGCATCAGGGTCTTTTCCAATCAGTCAGTTATTTGCATCAGGTGTCCGAGTACTGGAGTTTCAGCTTCAGCATCAGTCCTTCCAATGAATATTTAGGACTGATTTTCATTAGAGTGGACTGGTTGGATCTCCTTGCTGTCCAACTGACTCTCAAGACTCTTCTCCAACACCACAGTTCAGAAACATTAGTTCTTTGGTGCTCAGTTTTCTTTATTGTCCAATTCTCCCATCCATACATGACTAGTGGAGAAAGCAAAGCTTTGACTAGATGGACCTTTGTTGACAAAGTAATGTCTATGCTTTTTAGTATGCTGTCTAGATTGATCATAACTTTTCTTCCTAGGAGAAAGCATCTTTTAATTTCATGGCTACAATCACCATCTGCAGTGATCTGCAAGCCCCCCAAAATAAAAATTCTTTCACTGTTTCCATTGTTTCTCCAACTATTTACCATGAAGTGATGGGACCAGATGCCATGATCTTCATTTTCTGAATGTTGAGCTTTAAGCCAACTGTTTCACTCTCCTTTCACTTTCATCAAGAGGCTCTTTAATTCTTCTTCACTTTCTGCCATAAGGGTGGTGTCATCTGCATATTTCAGGTTATTGATATTTCTCCCGGAAATCTTGATTCCAGCTTGTGCTTCATCCAGCCCAGCATTTCTCATGATGTACTCTGCATATAAGTTAAATAAGCAGGATGACAATATACAGCCTTGACATACCTTTCCCAATTTGGAACCAGTCTGTTGTTCTGTGTCCAATTCTCACTATTGCTTCCTAACCTACATACAGATTTCTCAGGAGGCAGATCAGGTGGCCTGGTATTCCCTTCTCTTTAAGAATTTTCCACAGTTTGTTATGATCTACATAATCAAAAGCTTTGGCATAGTCAATAAAGCAAAAGTAGATGTTTTTCTTGAACTTTCTTGCTTTTTCAATGATCCAGCAGATGTGGCAATTTGATCTCTGGTTCCTCTGACTTTTCTAAATCCAGCTTGAGAATATGGAAGTTCATGGTTCACATACTGTCAAAGCCTGACTTGGAGAATTTTGAACATTACTTTACTAGCATGTGAGATGAGTGCAATTGTGTAGTAGTTTGCACATTCTTTGGCATTGCCTCTCTTTGGGATTGAAATGAAAATTGACCTTTTCTAGTCCTGTGGCCACTGCTGAGTTTTCCAAATTTTCTGGCATATTGAGTGCAGCACTTTCGAACAGACTCTTGGAGGGCACAAATAAGACCCTGTGCACACCAGGACCTAGGAGGAAGGAGAAGTTACCCCATAAGAGACTGACCAGACTGGCCCGTGAGTGTCCAGAAGTCTCTGGTGGAGGCCTGGGTTGGCAGTGGCCTCCTGCAGAGTTGGAGACACTGCGTGTAGCAGTGTGCATGGCACCTTTTGAAGGAGGTCACCAATATTTTCATTACTTCCACCATAGTTTGTCCTCTGGTCAAACAACAGGGAGGGAACACAGCCCTGCCCATTAACAGAAAATTGGATTAAAGATTGACATCAACAGAAAATTTTCATAATAGTTATACTCTAAATTTAATGAGAGCAAGATTCTTCATTTTAACTACTTTGTTTCTTTCTGGCTCGGCACAGTGTCTCACAGGTTACTCACTCAGATGAGTATTCTTGAATGATTGAATGCATCAATAAGTAGGTAAGTATTATGATTATTAATTGTTGTGTAGCCCACCAGGCTCCTCTGTCAATTTGACTTCCCAAGCAAGAACACTAGAGTGTTGCCATTTCCTTCTCCAGAGGATATTCCTAACCCAGGAATTGAACCCATATCTGCTTGCGTTGGGAGGCAGATTCTTTACCACTGCATGACCAGTGAAGTCCTCATGTCTTGTCTAATCCTATTCAAGTCATTGCATGATTAAAAAGGGTGAATTATCTTTCATAATTTCTTCAATAATATGGTTCTGGGATTATATTAATGGATGTTTTGTTGTTAACTTTTAATTACTAAGTCATGACCAATTCTTTGCAACCCCACAAACTGTAGCCTGCCAGCCTTCTCTGTCCAAGATATTTCCCAGGCAAGAACACTAGACTGAGTTACCACAGTATGGCACTAATCAGAAATCATAAATATACTAAGGACAGTCCGTAAGTTAATATTGTTCTTTAGACACTTCTGGCAAGTGAAGTAAAACTAAATGCACAAAGAAAATAAAGAGGCAAAAAATATGCAAACTGTATTTGTCTCAGGCAAATTTAATACACTCATATTTTGTGTTGTTATTTATACTTCCAGCACAAGACCTAATTATACACATGGGCACTATGGAAAAGTTACATTGAGACATAAAGTTTGTTTTGAAAGTTTGCCACTCAGAGATCTCATGGGGTCTCTGAACTGTGTTTTTCATCTTCTACAGAAGCAAGTTTAGTCCTACTATTTCACTATATTCAACTCCATGTACGATCTATTTTCCCCATCACAGTATAAAGGCAAAAATGCAGTTCTTCAATTTGGATTCAAGAAAAGCTATGACGTAGTCCACAGTGCTCTGGGCCAGCTAATCAAGTTTGGTTCCATCCCGGTTGTGGGTTAGTGAGTACATCTTTCAGGACCTCAGTGAGCAGTAGTTGTCATCCTAACAACTGCTTTTTCCTAAAAACCAACACAGTTAGCAGACATATGCACGATGTTCCCAGTATTTCCAGTTTTGCCCCCAATTCCATTCTGCTTATTTCTCTTTATATGATGTATAAGAAGCAGAAGTTTATCTTAGACCTAACTTGTTAAAAACAGTATGACTTTCTAATGAAAATAACTGATCTTTTTATTGAGAGAAATAACCTCCCTTTCTTTCAGATATATATTTGTTCCATAGTGTGCAGTATCTTTTCATCAAAATAACCATAAAACTAAGTAACATGATACCAAACATCTGAGATATTTTGGAAATAAATTTTTAAAAAGCTTTATGCATGTGAGAGAATGTTCTTTAAAAAAAATACTAAGGACTTTTGAAAAATATATTTGCTGTAGCATTGATGTTTAAAATTTCAGTAGTTTTTGTAATGTGTTCTGTTGGTGTCATAACCTAGTACACTGAATCACAATATTTTATATTAACATGTTCTTAATCATCAAAAGTTTGAAAGTCAGGAGCTAAAAGAAGTGGTTAACGTTTCAGTCATTATCATGTTCTGTATTAGACATTAATGCACAGTAGAAACCAATGAAAAATAGTTCTTACAACATGAAGTGTAATAATTATAGACTTTTCATTTAAAATTTAATTGAAAAATTAAAATATATTTAGTCAAACATTCATTGGGATTGATAAATTACTTTTTAATAGATGAGGAATAATAGTAAGTTATCCTGAAAATGCATGTTTCTGAAACAAGGATAAAATTAATCTCATTTTTACTTATTCAATAAATTTTCATTGTACTACTTTACTTCTGGTACTCATCTAAATGATATGAAAGCATTAAAGTGCAGATCTCATAGAGTGTACAAGTCTAATATTCATGTAAAGGAATGTATATATGATAAAAAATATACATATGTCATGCATGTGTGAGAATATATTGCATGTATATTTATCATATACCTGTAATAAAATATGCATATACATATATATTTGTGTGTGTTAAAATATGCAGTAATGTAGTAGAATGTTTGCTTTGCTTTAGGAAGGGACTTTCTGGGAAATAAACATTTGACCTATGGTCTACTTAACAGATACTCTACTTGGAAAAATCTATATTTTATATATATAAATCAAGTATCCGTGGAGCATAAAATATGTGTGCTACCCTTGAGTTACAAATATTTAAGAAATATAGTCTCTTCCCTCTGCTGCTGCTACTAAGTCGCTTCAGTCATGTCTGACTCTGTGCAACCCCATAGACGGCAGCCCAGAAGGCTCCCTCATCCCTGGGATTCTCCAGGCAAGAACATTGAAGTGGGTTGCCATTTCCTTTTCCAATGCATGAAAGTGAAAAGTGAAAGTGAAGTCCCTCAGTCAGGACTCTTAGTGATTCCATGGACTGCAGCCCACCAGACTCCTCCATGGAATTTTCCAGGCAAGTGTGCTGGAGTGGGGTGCCATTGCTCTTCCCTCTAGGAACTTGTAATATAGTGGCAGATACCTGACATTTGCATCCAGGTCTAATATAAGTAAATATGCTTAAAGTTGCTTCAGGTGGTTTGTGCTCACTATTTTCTGGTCCAGTGCTGAAAATTTCTATAGTTCAACACTTTTAATCCTCCACTAACATTATGAGTTAACACTTGCTATCATATATGTGGAAACTAAAGCTAGAAGGGTAAGTTTTCCATGTCATAACAGTGTGCTAAACGTGAATTCAATTCAAATAATCTAACATACAATCTTGTCTTAATTTCTATCATAAAAAATGAATGTTTTGACATAAATACAGTACTATAAAATCATAAAAAGGTAGATTTCTGGTTGATGTTCTCTGAGAAGGAGTCAAGATAGATTTGCTCAAGTGTGTGCACCTCATTCACTGCTTTTCAATTGGGAGATGCTCCCATGGAAACTTGACAAAAATCACATTGTCATTACACTGGCAATTCAAGTGATAATATCAGCTTAAGTCAAAAAAGACCCTCTGAGATTTCCCTGGTGTCACAGTGGATAAGAGTTTGCCTGCCAATGCAGGGGACACGAGTTCAATCCCTGGTCTGGGAAGATTGCACCTGCCACGGGGCAACTGAGTCTGGGTGCCGTAACTACTGACCCAGCACTCTAGAGCCAGTGAGCCTAAAATAAATAAATACACAAATACTTTTAAAAGAGTCTCTTGATTCCACCTGGAGATTCCTCTTGGTTTATTTGCAGCATATCCACAAAAAATTAAATCTACAATTACAAAAATATATGGATAATGGTAAGAAAGAAGAGGCTTGTATATTAAGCAATAGTAACAAAAAGAATTATGAATGAACAAATGTTTTATGAAAATTCATTCAGAAGAGTAATCAAGAAAAGAGCAATTTAAAATGTAAAACATGTTTTGATGACACTAACAAAAAAGAATGGGAGATAAAAGTAAAGAGAGTGAGAGGAAGGGGGGAAGACAAGAACTGGAGGGAGGTAGGGAAAGAAGGGGGAAGAGGGAGGGTAAAAAGAGAGAATGAAAGGAAAGGAAAGAAAGAACATTTGGAGCTTCAACTATAACACAGACTTGAAAAGAAGTAACTTTCATATTTTATAGAGGAAAGAATAAAAGAATAATATAATCAAATGCCTATTTATAGTTCATGTTCTTTAATAAAGCAGTTTCACTTCTATGAAGCAAAAGCATATACAAATGTTCAACCTTAATGAAATTATTTTAAAATATACTGATGGACCTTCATGAAACATTGAATATATAAATATAATTATTGATACACAAATATTTAAAATAAGCAAATCTAGAACATTTATATAGGCTTCCTGTTGTGGCCTGCAGATGGATATGTATTGATTTTATTTGTCAGAATCAAGAGTATTCACCATCATTTAAAAAAATAAAAAATGTCTATCAATTCTTTGACTCTGTTTCATATATAACTCTATAACACTATACTGTTTGATAATAATCTAATGAAATAAGTTTAACACAACACAAACTGATGGAAAGACATAATGTGCTTATAGATTGGAAGAATTAATATTGTTAAAATGACGATTTTACCCAAGACAATCTACAGGGCTATGCAATCCCTTTCAAAATGACAATAGCATTTTTTTTTATAGAACTAGGAAAACAGTTAAAAATTTCTAAGGAAACACAAAAGATGCCAGATAGCCAAAACTATCTTGGGAAAAATCAAAGATGGAAGCATAATAGTCTCTTATTTAAAACTATACCACAAAATGGCAGTCATCAAAGCAGTGTGATACTGACACAAGAAAATTTTTCACTGGATTTTTGCATTCAGGGTAGATTTCTGACATTTTATCCAAGTTGTCAAATATATATATATATATATATATATAAAATTATATATATATATATAATTTATTTACTTTTTGCTTATTGCCTAGTGACATTCCATAGTAGGTACATCTCACAATTTGTTTTATTATGCACCTGTTGAAGGGGATCTGGTTTGCTTTCAATTTGGGGCTATTATAAATAAAAGTTTGTCATTTAGGCTCTGTTAAATAAATGCAGCCATACAGTGTATCCCATTTTGAGATTGACTTTTTCACTAAATATAGTATATCTGAGACCTATTCAAGTTGTTACATGTATTAATGACCTTGTTTCTTTTTATTGCTGAGTATGCATATGTATACCAGACGACCTGACCTGCCTCTTCAGAAACTTATATGCAGGTCAGGACGCAACAGTTAGAACTGGACATGGAACAACAGACTGGTTCCAAATAGGAAAAGGGGTATGTTAAGGCTGTATATTGTCACTCTGCTTATTTAACTTATAAGCAAAGTACATCATGAGAAACACTGGGCTGGAGGAAGGACAAGCTGGAATCAGCAGGGAGAAATATCAATAACCTCAGATATGCAGATAATATCACCTTTATGGCAGAAAGTGAAGAAGAATTAAATAGCCTCTTGATGAAAGTGAAAGAGGAGACTGAAAAAGTTGTCTTAAAGCTCAACATTCAGAAAACAAAGATCATGGCATCTGGTCCCATCACTTCATGGGAAATAGATGGGGAAACAGTGGAAACAGTGGCTGACTTTATTTTTCTGGGCTCCAAAGTCACTGCAGATGGTGACTGCAACCATGAAATTAAAAGACGCTTACTACTTGGAAGGAAAGTTATGAGCAACCTAGACAGCAAATTAAAATGCAGAGACATTACTATGCCAACAAAGATCTGTTTAGACAAGGCTATGGTTTTTCCAGTGGTCATGTATGGATGTGAAAGTTGGACGATAAAGAAAGCTGAGCGCCAAAGAATTGATGCTTTTGAACTGTGGTGTTGGAGAAGACTCTTGAGAGTCCCTTGGACTGCAAAGAGATCCAACCTGTCCATCCTAAAGGAGATCAGTTCTAGGTATTCATTGGAAAGGCTGATGTTGAAGCTGAAACTCCNGAGGATGAGATGGTTGGATGGCATCACCGACTCGATGGACATGGGTTTGGGTGGACTCCAGGAGTTGGTCATGGACAGGGAGACCTGGCATGCTGCCGTTCTATGGTGTCTCAAAAGAGTCGGAGGCAACTGAGCAACTGAACTGAATTGAACTGATGTATATGTATGTATGTATAAGGGCTATGCATACATACATACATACATTTGTCAATACATGCATATGCTAATTATTTTCATGCTGTGTATGTATAAGAATTATTTAACCATTCATGATTGAAGGACACAATTTTTTTAGTTTTGAGCTACTACAAATAATGCTACTCTGAACATTCAGTTACAGGTTTTTATATGAACATAGGTTTTTATTTCACTAGGTTAAATGCCTCAGAGTGCAATTACTGGATCATGTGGTCAATTACCACTATTCTCACATGTAGAATTCACTTAAGTTCTCATTCTATGAGCACAAAAAGATAACTGACATATGCTTCTTCATAGTGAAAATATATAAAGATCACTTTTACCTTTAATTTTAGCTGTTCTCTTTAAAAATAAAGTGGTTCATCAATAAGTTGTAAAGAATTTCTTGATCATATGTTCAGTACTCAATTGGGAAGAGTTGAAAATGTATAAGACCAACTTCATATTTTATGGTAGATAGTAATTTATATGTAAATTATGCTCATATCACAAAATAGTATAGATTCTCCAAACACCAACTGAAGTCCAATGGAAAGGTGAGTCAATGAGCCTTTTACATTAACAATGAAAGAAAATAAAGTGTGAGTCTAGAAACAATGCTTTCCAAAATATGATATGCAATCCATTTCTAGGTATACAAATCTCTCATTTTAAATAGATTTTGCCAGTGTTTTCATAGTTAATAAACTGAAGTGAAAGTCGCTCAGTCATGTCTGACTCTTTGTGACCCATGGACTACACAGTCTGTGGAATTCTCCAGGCCAGAATACTGGGATGGGTAGCAGTTCTCTTCTCCAGGGGATCTTCCCAATCCATGGATCGAACTCAGATCTCCCACACTGCAAGCAGATTCTTTACCAGCTGAGCCACTGGGGAAGTCCACCATTAATATAAGAATGAAGCAGGAGAGAAGAAAAAATGTGTTTTATAGAAACTTAGAAATCTTAGTTAAAATATTTTTGCAAAAAGTTTTTCTCCATTACAAAAAAAGAGTATTGCATAAAATAATATCCATCTGTGAATGTTACTAATGAAATAAGAAACAGAAATCTCTATGTTATAAAAATTAGGGGCCTTTGGGATATAAAGCAGAAATGTTACCCATGTGCTTATAACACTGAAAAATAATTATTAGTGATAGAAAACACTGCACTCTAACATGTTAATACCACTTTTTTCATTAGCCATCATGTCTGAATAGTACCCTCCCCAAGCCCATAAATGACTCTGAAATACTCTCATATTAATGAGCTTCAATGAGATACTTAAATAATACCTAGATGACTACAACATTACTTAGAAAAGAAACACGCCTCTCAAACTAATTAGAGTTCTTGAATGACATTGAAAGAGGGAACTGGTTAAATCATTTTCTCCTGAACTAGATTTAATTGACGTAGATATAATGCCAGTGATAATTTTATGAAATTGCAAGATCAAGAGTTTAATATATCTGGCAGTAAGGCAGAGATTTTCTTTCTCCAGCATGTTGAATAAACCTTTCTAATCCTTTTCCTTTAGTGTTCCCTTATTTACAGGCTTAAGTTTAATAAAAGGCTAGAAAAATCAAGATTCCATTAGGCTTCTCAAAGCTCAAGCATAGAGAGAGAGAGAAAAAAAAGATGCGATCTCAGAGAGATTGTGGCTCAGAATCATTAAAAAAGACTAATGGCAAGATGATAGGGCTAAGTTTACAATTCCCCCTGAGGATCTCAAGAGGCACCCTCTCTCATAGTAAACACTTGATCTACTTTCATCTTGCTTCCAAATCACCAAAACAGAGGCAGGAATCCAAAAGCGATTGGATGATTATAGTTTACAAGGTGCTGCAAAATGTTTCATTGAATGTTCAATTTGTCCTGCATTTGGTGCTTGTTTATATATTTACAAGTTATCCTAAAACCTTACTATGTAGAAATAAGATATTCTGATATATTAACTTCTACAGTATGTTTCCTGAAGCATTTTAACATTTTGTAGTTTAAAATTGTGATGGTCTATCTAGGCCATTTGGTGGAGGCTATGAAAAGCATACTTATTAAAGCCTTTGAAATAAGTCAAATGACTATAAATGAAAAAATTCATTTTTACTTTGTTTTAATTATAAGTTAAAAGCTGCAGAGCTCAAGTAAGTCCGGAGCCTGGGCCCTGGGAAATTTCTACTTTCCTTTAGTTTATTTTATGCTTTTCATTCTAACACCTTGAATAAAATGCCTTGTTCATAATTCTGTTTCTTTCTTCAATCTTCATCATTATTATAGATATTGATATACAACACTCTCATTTTTATTATTTTCTAAGGTTTCTGTAATTATGGTTTTTATTGACCCTTAGAACCAAGAATCGTTTAATTGAATGTTTTCTTAAATTTTGATTTAACTTTCACCATTACTGTTTTTCTAACCATATTTTAATTTGGATACATAATGAAAATTTAATATAGTCTTTGATATGCCTCTTTTTAAAATTTTATTGAGTTTTTCTTTGTGGTCTGCAGTATAATTACTTTTTAAACTAATAGGCCATGGAAATTAGAAAGGCAAGTTGTAGAGTACAATTTAATATATAAGTATTTATTCTTTTGACTCTATTCTTTAAATAAATATAGAAAAAATTTACGCTGGATTTATTAAGTTCTCTGAAATCAAACAATATAATCAGGAATATGCTTCTTTTTTATCTTAATAGTATTATTTCAATAATAAAGTGATAAAAATAAGAATTTGTTGCATATATAAATGCAATTCCATATAATACAATAAACTATACATATAATAGCAAACTCCAGTAGATAGTGAAGGACAGGGAAGACTGGTGTGCTTCAGTCCATGGGGTAGCAAAGAGTCAGACTATGACTGAGCATCTAGACAATAGCAATAATAGAATAATACACAGCCATTAAAACTCAGGTATAAAGAACATTACTATGAATTTTATTAAGTGAGAAAAGCAGGTTGAAAGAGTACACAAAGTAAGTTTAAAAACAATGCTTCTTGCTTTTCTTCATAATTCCCCGAAGTATGAGTAACAAATTTTGTCACACTACCTGAAATTTTAATTTGAGAACAGTATATGATAGCAACTATGTAAGAATACAGTGCAATATAATTTCAGGAAATGAAATGTGATTCTTTCTTTGTCTCTTCTTTCTTCCTTTTCTCCTCCACTTCTTTCTTCTATTTTTCATTCCTGATGGAGGAAAGGAGAATGATTTGAATTTATCAATGATAAAGAAATCAGGAAGAAACTGGCACAAAGATCTTATTCTGAATCCATTGAAATGAGATCTATGATAAGTACAGTTAACCAAGATTCTTAGGGGAAGGTCCAACTCTTCATTGGAGAAGGAAATGGCAACTCACTCCAGTATTCTTGCCTAGAGAATCCTGTGAACAGAGTAGCCTGGTGGGCTGCTGTCCATAGGGTCGCAGAAAATTGGACATGACTGAAGCGACTTAGCATGCATGCATGCTTNCAGTTAACCAAGATTCTTAGGGGAAGGTCCAACTCTTCATTGGAGAAGGAAATGGCAACTCACTCCAGTATTCTTGCCTAGAGAATCCTGTGAACAGAGTAGCCTGGTGGGCTGCTGTCCATAGGGTCGCAGAAAATTGGACATGACTGAAGCGACTTAGCATGCATGCATGCTTTGGAGAAGGAAATGGCAACCCACTCCAGTATTCTTGCCTGGAGAATCCCAGGGATGGAGGAGCCTGATGGGATGCCATCTATGGGGTTGCACAGAGTAGGACATGACTGAAGCAACTTAGCAGCAGCAGCAGCAGCAGCTCTCCATAGTGCAAAATGTGAAACAATAGAGAGAGAGTAGATGATGAATACATAAGGTAAGTAGCTGAATAGGACATGCATTTCAGAAGACATATGAGATTGTTTTCAGGATTTGAGAAAGGATAGAGAAGACAATGTGCTGTGTGGTGTGCTGTGCTTAGTCGCTCAGTCATGTCAGACTCTTTGAAACCCTGTGGACTGTAGCCTGCCAGGCTCCTTTGCTCATGGGGATTCTCCAGGCAAGAATACTGGAGTGGGTTGCCATGCCCTCCTTAAGGGTATCTTCCCAACCCAGAGATTGAATTCATGTCTCCCACATTTGCAGGCAGATTCTTTACTGTCTGAGCCATGAGAGAAGCCAAACCTGGAGGGTACTACCTTTTAATCATTTATTGTTTCAGCTGTGTCCTACTTTTTGTGACCCCACAGACTGCAGTACACCAGACTTCCCTGTCCTTCATCATCTCCGGGAGTTGTTCAAATTCATGTCCACTGAGTCAGTGATGCCATTCAACGATCTCATCCTCTGTTGTCCCCTTCTCCTCCTGCCCTCAATTTTTCCCAGCTTCAGGGTTTTTTCCAGTGAACCGTCTCTTCACATCAGTTGGCCAAATTATTAGAGTTTCAACTTCAGCATCAGTCCTTCCAGTGAATGTTCAAGATTGATTTCCTTTAGGATGGACTGGTTGGATCTCCTTGCAGTCCAAGGGACTCAAGAGTCTTCTCCAACACCATAGTTCAAAGCCATGAATTCTGCAGCACTCAGCCTTTTTTATTGTCCAACTCTCACATCTATACATGACTACTGGAAAAGCCATAGTTTTGACTAGAGAGACTTTTATAGGCAAAGTAATACCTCTGCTTTTTAATATGCTGTCTAGGTTTTTCACAGCTTTTCTCCCAAAGAACAAACATTTTTTAATGTCATGGCTGCAGTTACCATCCATAGTGATTTGGGAGCCTAGGAAAATAATGTCTGTCACTGTTTCCATTGTTTCTTCATCTATTTGCCATGAAGTGATGGGACCAAATTCCATGATCTTAGTTTTTTGAATGCTGAGTTTTAAGCCAGTTTTTTCACTCTCCTCTTTCACCTTTATCAAGAGGTTCTTAATTTCTCTTTGCTTTGGTAGATGTAAAGTGACATACAAGGATTAATGTGAAGAATCTAAGATGTTACTACGAGTGAGGGAGCTTTCTTGAGACTGACATGACAGGATAAATTTTATTAAAAACAGTTAGCCATTTTATGCTCAGGGAGGTTGCTGTGCTTGGGTAAATGTGTAAGGAGAAGTGGACACCTAGAGCTCTCTCTTTATTACAATGACTGGGTAGAATTCAGCAAGAACTATTCTTTGATTTCATGTGATATTTCATGCTCACTCTTGGTTGAAACCTAGGGGCGTCCCAGGTACAATTTCCATCCCTGGATTGGGAAGATTCTTCTGGAGGAGGGCATGGCAATCAATTCCATTATTCTTTCCTGGAGAATCTCATGCACGGAGGAGCCTGGCAGGCTGCAGTCAACAGGGTTGCAAGGTGTCAGAAACAACTGAAGTGACTTGGCAGCAGGCAATCTGTTGAGTGAAATACAAGTGATCTTATTCCAGGCATGCATACACTATCTTGATGGCTTGTGGAATTCTGGAGAAGCTAGGTGTTACATCAAACATATATGAAAGACTCTTCCTGTTATTGATAGTTAAGTTGGACCTATGTGTCTATGCATGTGTGAAAATATATACAGATTTGTACTCTTTCTGTTTTGTTAGATTCCAAAAGTGATGTATTGAAAGCCTCTTTCACCTTTCTTTTATTAGAAAATGACCAATTTACTCCTGTGTTTTCTTCCACATGCCTTTTAACTTTCCTGAGCTTACATTTATTAAGAATTTGAATGCAATTTCTGAAGCTGAATGGTCTGTAGATTTTGTACCTCGTGAATATGTGGAATTAAAATCTCAGAGAAACCACTAATGTTTTTGAATCCCTATTGAAATTCTTCTGTGTACTCAGTCCTTAAAAAGAGTAAGTTGTCATCTTTTTTTTTTTTTGTCTCCCATTATTGTAACTGAATCTATTGTTTACACATCTTAATTTTCTGAGTATGAAAGTTACAACTGTAGTTGGGCATAATATTTGGATACATTACAAATTCTTCAGAGGGAAAGCATTTTTTGTTTATGTTTTTTAATGTCAGGGAATTTTTCACCTTTAAGGTTGTAAAGTTTCCCCTGAACTTCATTCTTGCTTTGAGACACCAAATTGAGAAATATGAGGTTGACAAGCACTCCCTGGTGACTCAGCGGTTAAAACATCTGCCTGGAATGTGGGATACCTGGGTTCAATCCCTAGTTAGGGAAGATCCCCAGTTCGGGAAGATCCCCTGGAGAAGGAAATGGTGACCCACTCCAGAAGTCTTCCTTGGAGAATCCCATCGAGGGAGGAGCCTGGTGGGCTACAGTCCATGGGGTTGCAAAGAGTCAGACATGACTGAACAACTTCACTTTCACTTATTTGGTAAACAAATATTAAAAAAAAGTTATGCTTATGGTAGACATAATTTTCCTTCTTAAAAAGTATAATTTATTAATAAATTCAATTACGTATTCTATTTATACTATGTGTTGAGAGTTTTTAGTGTCTGGAATGTAACAGAAAATAAAGCAATTTATAATTCTTGCTAGGTATTACTTTATATTGATATGGGTAAGATAAGGTGGAATGGGGGAAGACAGAAAGTAAATATAAAATAAATGCAAAACTAAATCCAATGGTATGTTAGAATATGAAAACATTATGGAAAAGTACAGTGCACTAAACTGAATGAGTTTGGGGATAAAAAGTGGGTTAGCTGTGGGAAGAACTCACTAATCAGATTATGCACATGCAAATAGTGGGAGAAAGAGCAAACAGGCAAAGGGAACATCCACTGCACAATGCCTAGTGGGATATGACCTCCGTGCTTAAGAAATAACAGAGAAGTCATTTTGGCAGAAGCTGCATCAGTAAAACAGAAAGAAGTAAAGTCAGAGAGGTAATAGAAGTCAAATAATTTAGAGCATGTATAAAATATTTTAGGGCTTTCCTTGTGGATCAGACAGCAAAGAATCTGCCTGAAATGCAGGAGACTGGGTTCAATCCCTGGGTTGGAAATATCCCCTGGAGAAGGGAATGCCTACCTATTCCAGTATTCTTGCCTGGAGAATTCCATAGACAGAGGAGCCTGGTGGGCTACAGTCCATAAGGTCACAAAGAGTCAGACATGACTAATTAACACAACAAGTTATTTAAAAGAAAATAAATTTATTTAAAAAAAAAAGGAATAGTCAGCACATAAAAGATTTTCAGTTGTTCTGAATTAAAAAAAAGAAAACAAGATTGAATAGTTTGAATAAGAAACTAGCCTGACTTCTGCTCTGATAGTAAAATGGTTGGGGCAATGGTTGAAACAGAAAGATAAAGCTGGTGGCTATTGTATAAATTGATACTGAGAGAAAAATGGCTTTGATCAGAGTTCTACTGATGTAGATAATAGTTTTACTATAATGTATTTTTAAACTAAACCCAACATGATTTTTTGGCAGATTAGATGTAAGAGAAATAGAAGAACCAAAAATGACTGAAACACTCTGTCCTTAAGTTGTCATCAATTGGGGTAGAAAACACTGTATTGTGTGCAGGGGGTGTGTGGGGAGGTGGGTGGACGTGGACATGTATTTATGTATTTAAGATATCTATAAGATATCTTGGGCTTCCCTGATAGCTCAGTTGGTAAAGAATCCGCCTGCAATACAGAAGACCCTGTTTCAGTTCCTGGGTTGGGAAGGTCACCTGAAGAAGGGAAAGGCTACCCACTCCAGTATTCTGGCCTGGAGAATTCCATAGACTGTATATTCCATGGGGTGGCAAAGAGTCAGACATGACTGAGCAACTTTCACTTTCACTTTCATAAGATATCTTAGTGGAGATGTAAGTAGGCAGTCAGACACAAGCATCTGGATTTAAGGAGAGAGAACTGGCCTAAAGATAAAACTTTGAGATTACTGGCACATATTTGATTACAAATACTTATAAATATTTTACACATATTTGATTCAACTGAATAAAATGATATTCTACTGAATATGGACTGAAAAGAGAAGAAGAGTAAAGACTGACTTCTAAAATGCACAATATGAAGAAACTGGTAACAGGAAAAGAATTCAACACATATCCCTGACTAGTAAAGTAAAGAAAAGAGGTATGTGATACCTTGGAAGCCAACTGAAAGTTAATGGAGAAGGAGGATTTCATAATTACTTACATACTCTTAAAAGTACCTTAGATAAACTTTAAGATTGATAGTAACAGAAAAAAAAACAAATTAAGATAGTACATAAGGGCCTCACCATTAGAAGGTATAGAGGGCAGGACTGTGGAGAGGAAAGCATGAGGATCTCTTATCCAGAGAGATCAACATGAAATTTCTTTGGAACTAGTCTGAAGTGAAGAAGTGAAGTGAGCTCCCTCAGTCATGTTCGACTCTTAGCGACCCCATGTACTGTAGCCCACCAGGCTCCTCCATCCGTGGGATTCTCCAGGCAAGAATACTGGAGTTGCCATTTCCTTCTCCAAGGGAACTTCCCAACCAAGGAATCGAACCCGGGTCTCCTGCATTGCAGGCAGGTGCTTTACCCTCTGAGCCACCAGGGTAGTCTAGAGGTACCTAAATTCTCAGTCTTTAGGGAAATTAGACCTTTGGCTGCCTAATATCTCCGTTCTTGGTGGTCCTGAATTTTTATTGTTGTTGTTGTTTAATCTAGTTAGGCTGTATGTGTCAGTCTCTCAACTTTGGCAGTGAATCTCTCATTTTCCGTCAGCACTTAGGAATAAGAATCATTATTAAATGAAGGATTTCTTTGTAGCAAATTCTAGAATTTTGTTACGCCAATTTTTGAATGAGAGCCAGTTTTGTGTGATTAAAACTAAAATTTCTCCATGGTATCTTCATTTCTGAAAACATAGCATGCAACATCTGTTTTGGCAGAAATCATGACATTTGATCACTGTTGATAAATTTTCTAAAATTATTTCTATTTCCCTTCAACAAATGCAACTTGACTTTTGAGTTGGATCAAACTTTTTTGAGCTTTGTAATTTAATTTGTAAATTAAGGAAACTGATTTGTGTGAGATAAAAGATAACACCTGAGACAGGACTTTTCAGCAAATTTCAGGGCCCACAACTTAGCAAATCAATTGATATAAAGTATTATATAAATAGATTTTTAAAAATTATATAATATTATTTGACAAAACTCATGATTTATTCATGATAAAAAGAAAAAAACACGGGAAAAATATAGGACAATATGAAGGATTTTATTTAAAAATCTACAAATATATGTATTTTGATATCACACTTAATAGTGAGAACCTGGCTATTTTGTTCTTAACACTTGGAAAAAAGCAAGGATGTCCTTCTTCTCCACTACTGTCATTCAACATTCAGCAGCAAGTTATTCTTTCATATTAATACTGATTCTGAAGTTTGTTTGAAAAAGCAAGATAAGTTGAATAGCCAATACTGTAACGGCAGAACAAAGTTTGATAACTGACCTTACTCAATGTAAAGACCTAAAATAGCATAGTGCTGGTGACAGATTATACACATAGATCAATGGAACATAACAGAAAACACAGAGACAGACCTACACAAGTACAGTCAATCGATCCTTAAACAAGGAATGATGTCCACATAATAGAGAAAGGATGGTTTCTTTCCAACTAACAATGCTGAACACTGGGATATTCATACATCAATAAATGAACAAAGTCACAGACCTTACACCTTAAAAAATTAGCTCTAATTGGATTGTAGACCTAAACTGTAAAACTTCTTGACAACAGCATAATAAAATGCATAACCTAGATTTGATGAAGAGATTTTAAATACTAGCGCTTCCCAGGTAGCACTAGTGGTAAAGAGCTCACCTGCCAATGCAGGAGACATAAGAGAGGCAAGTTTGGTCCTTAGATCAGGAAGATGCCCTGGAGAAGGGCATGACAACCCATCCCAGTATTCTCGTCTGGAAAACTGGAATATCCCATGGATAGAAGAGCCTGGTGGATTACAGTCCATAGGATCACAAAGAGTCAGACATGACTGAGCATAAGCATATTTTTTTAAATACTAAAATAAAAAGATGATAAACAGATTAATGGTTGCTAGTTGTATATAGGATAAAATGAATAGGTAAAGCACAGGGGATGTTTTAGGGTGATGATTGTATTTTGTATTAAAGCATAATTAAGCATTTGTCAAAACTCACATAATGCTACCACATGAAATATAAACATACTGTATGAATAATTTCAGAATTCTGATGATCCTAGGAGGGAAGGCAAAATGTGACCAGAAAAACAAAATGTGTTAGAAATATAGTAACTGACGTCAATAAGGGAATTGGAAGAATAAGATGTAGATCTAAATAATGGTGGAAATCAATGAAACAGTTAAGACTAAAGCAAAAGGAATTTATATAAGCATTATATCTACTTCAAAGTTGTATTCTGCTGGAGTTATGAATTGAAAATTCTGAAATTACTCCACATGTATGACTTGAACAATTAAGCAAATAGTGTCAGATGGTGGGAACCATGTTTATTAATGCTGACATAGAAGATTACAGATAACTAAGAGGTGGAGCTTAGAATAATCCATGAGATAATGGATTAGACTTAGAGCATTTATATAAACTTATGTTTAGTTTAATATCTGTGTAGATGATATATATAGCAATATTTATGGCTATTTATATACACAGGTTAGTATATATATTTGTATTTTCTTGTTTTGCCAGCTGCTCTAGATGAGACAATATGTCAGTATCAATGAGCACCGATTGCATCCATAATGAATAAATTCTTCAAAATCTAATAAATTTTTTAATAAAAGAACTGTTCATTGTTCTAATATTAAAGAAGAAATATATAAGACTCCTGTCACATCTTGTGACATCATCTTCTAAACGTCAGAAACTGAGAAGGTACTCAACACATATTAGTCATTTTTCATTGTTGTGTTGCTAAGTCATGTCCAACTCCTTGCAACACCAAGGGCTGCAGCAGGTTAGGTTCTCCTGGCCTTCACTATCTCCCAGGGTTTGCTCATATTCATTTCTATTGAGTTGGTGATATTATCTAACTATCTCATCCTCTGACACCCACATATCTTTCTGCCTTCAATCTTTCACAGCATCAGGGTCTTTTCTAATGAGTCAGCTCTTCACATCAGGTGGCCAAAGCATTGGAGCTTCAGCGTCAACATCAGTCCTTCCAATGTATCCTCAGGGTTGATTACCTTTAGGATTGACTGGTTTGATCTCCTTGCTGCCCAAGGGACTTTCAAGAATCTTCTCCAGCATCACAAGTTGAGAGTATCAATTCTTTTGCACTCAGCCTTCTTTATGGTCCAACTCTCACATCTGTAAATGACTACCAAAAGAACCATAGCTTTGAGTATACTGACTTGGTAGGCAAAGTGAGATCTCTGCTTTTTAATATGCTCTTTTGGTTTCTCACAGCTTTCCTTTCAATGAGCAAATGTCTTCTAATTTCATGGGTGTAGTCAATGTCAGTGGTGATTTTGGAGGCCAAGAAAGTAAATTCTGGCACTGTTTTCACTTTTCCCCTTCTATTCTTCATGAAGTGATGGGACCAGCTGCCCTGATCTTAGTTTTTTGAATGTTGAATTTTAAGTCTTCTGTTTCACTCTTTTTCATCATTATCAATAGGCTCTTAATTCCTCTTCACTTTCTGCCATTAGAGTGGTATCATCTGAATATCTGAGGTTGTTGATATTTCTCCTGGCAATCTTGATTCCAGCTTATGATTCATCCAGCCTGGCATTTAACTCTGTATATAAGTTAAAGAAGCAGGGTGACAATATACAGACTTGGCATACTCCTTTCCCAACTGGGAACCAGTTGGTTTTTCTGTGTCCCATTTTAACTGTTGCTTCTTGACTGTCATACAGGTTTCTCAGGAGACAAGTAAGGTGATCTGGTATTCTCATCACTTAAAGAATTTTCCACAGTTTGTTGTGATCCTTGCAGTCAAAGGTTCTAGTATAGTCAATGAACTAGAAGTAGATGTTTTTCTAGAACTCCTTTGTTTTCTCTTCTTAAAATCAACTATTTAATTGGAGACTAATTACTTTACAATATTTTGGTGGTTTTGCCATACATGGACATGAATCATTCATGAGTGTACATGTGTCCCCCCACCCTGAACCTCTTTCCCACTTTCATCCCCAGCCCATCCCTCTGGTTGTCCTAGAGCACTGACTTGAGTGCTTTGCTTCTTACATCAAACTTGCACTGGTCATCTATTTTATATATGGTAGTATACATGTTTCAGTGCAATTCTCTCACACCAGACCACCCTCACCTTCTCTCACAGAGTCCAAAATGCTGTTCTTTACCTCTGCGTCTCTTTTGCTTTCTTGACTCCTTTGCTTTCTTCACAATTCAATGAATGTCAGCAATCTGACTTTTGGTTCCCCTGCCTCTTATAGACCATTCTTGTACATCTGCAAGTTTATATACTGCTAAAGTTTAGCTTAAAGGATTTTGAGCATAACCTTACTAGCATGTGAAATGAGAGCAATTGTGTGGTAGTTTTCAATTATTTGGCATTGTCTTTCTTTGGGATTTGAATGTAAACTGATCTTTCCCAGTCCTGTGGCTGCTGAGGTTTCCAATTTTGCTGACATACTGAGTGCAGCAATTTTAACAATATCATCCTTTAGGATTTTAAATAGCTCAGCTAGAATTTCATCAGTTTCACTAGTTTTGTTCACAGTAATGCTTCCTAAGGCCTACTTGATATCATATTCCAGGATGTCTGGCTCTGGATGTGTGGTTATACCATCATGGTTATCTGGAGCATTAAAACTTTTTTTTCTATAGTTCTGTGTATTCTTGCCACCTCT
This sequence comes from Neotragus moschatus, assembly GCA_006410615.1. Classification (NCBI taxonomy): domain Eukaryota; kingdom Metazoa; phylum Chordata; class Mammalia; order Artiodactyla; family Bovidae; genus Neotragus; species Neotragus moschatus. The sequence continues at coordinate 1,099,126 of SJYA01001729.1, forward strand.
TCTAAATCTCTTCTGTTTCCTTTAGGTCCTTAATATTTCTGTCCTTTATCATGCCCATTTTTGCACGAAATATTTCCTTGATAGCTCTCATTTTCTTGAAGAAATCATTAGTCTTTTCCATTCTATTATTTTCCTCTATTTCTTTGCTTGTTCTTTTAAGAAGACCTTCTTATCTCTCCTTGCTATTCTCTGGAACTCTGCATTGAGTTGGGTGTATCTTTCCCTTTCTCCCTTGGCTTTTGCTTTTCTTCTTTCTTCAGCTATGTAAAGCTTCCTCAGACAACTACTTTGCCTTCTTGCATTTCTTTTTCTTTGGGCTGGATTTTGTCACTGGCTCCTATACAATGTTATGAATCTCTGGCCATAGTTCTTCAGATACTCTGTCTACAAGATTTAACCCCTTGAATCTGTCACCTCCAATGTATAAACATAAGGGATTTGATTTAGATCATACCCAAATGGTCTTCACGTCACTAGTCTTACTTTTTTCTATTTAAGTCTGAATTTTACAATAAGGAGCACATGATCTGAGCCACAATCATCTCCAGGTCTTGATTTTGCTGACTGTATACAGCTTCTCTACCTTTGGCTGCAAAGAATATAATCAATATAATTTCAGTATTGGCCATCTGGTGATGTCCATGTTGTTGGAAAAGGGTGTTTGCTATGACCAGTGTGCTCTCTTGACAAAACTCTGAGCCACCAGGAAAGGTAATAATGACTTATTAACATATAGACATGAGATTATTATTTTTAGTCAAAATATAATTTTATAACCATGTTTAGAGTTAAGTGAAAATAAAATCAATTGTGTTTATTGTTCTACTATTTCATTTATTTTTCCTATTTTACCATTTTAAATATTTCTATTTAGTTTATTTAATGAATAATGCTATTGTTTCCTTTAACTGGAACCCATACTTCGAAATTTGGGAAAAATTCAAGACACATTTGATTTTCAAATTCTTTAACCTAACATTTATCTTATGAGATTATAAATGTTAGGAAGCAACAAAGCTTTACTCATTGGTTTTATAGTTATTGTTCTATTTTTAGAATTTTATTTTATTTTATGTATGTATTTTAGAGTAGGGACAAAACTGTACAATGGAAGGGACAGTATTTCCACTATCACTCCTACCCTAAACTTATTTTCCATTAAGTCCATTGAGAGATCTTCCATATATAATTTCTTAGCAGAATTTATCAAGTAGGACTCACTTTTATCTTAACAAAAGCTTGATTGTTCCATTTTATTTATATTCTATTTTTCCCAATACTCTACTTCACAAAGTAAAAGATAGTGTTACAACAGTTCTATATGGCCATCAATGAGAAAAACTTTGAAAAAGAGGCCTTTTAATGAAAAATTCCCAAGTTAACTGTTCACTGGTGATATTTCATGGGTCTTTTTCCACCTTGGGTGGAAAAGGAGACTTTTTATAGAAAATAAAGAGAAACACTTTTCACTAGCAAAGATTTGTCTCTTATAAGTACATTAGCCAAGAGCAAATGCAAGAACAGTAAATATCACCAAAGCTGAGAATAGTCAGCTTACTGACATTTTAAGTCAGAGGTAGTAGCAAAACTGAAATTCTAAATAATACTTTTAAAGTTTATTTCATAGAAGTAAAGACTTTTTGTTTTTAGCATATACAATAAAGCTCTTTAAGGGGAATAAAAAGTAAATAAACATTTTTCTTTCATTAAAAACCTTGTTTTCTCAGTCTCAAGAAATACATATACAAATATATTTTATAAATATCTGATTGATAGGGGCTCTAGCCCACCCACTACACAAAACTCCAATGTGAAAAGAAAAGGCAGAGTCTATACTTATAAGTGAGTAAATTGTGCAGAACCTGAGTTTTTTAAAATTTTAAAGGCACTTTCTCTGAACCTTAATAGTTCATTGAGAATCGTTTATCTAGCTCATTCAAGAAAAGTATGCTTCCCCTTCAAATATCAAGTTGGTAAAAAAATAGTTTCAATATAAAACTTTTGTTAACCAGTACTAATAGACAATTTTATTCTATGTTTAATGCTTTTGATTTTGAGCTAATGTTTACATATATTAAATAAGTATTTAATGGTAAAGGAAAATATAAAAAATGTTTAGGACAAAATTTGTTTTCCATTGTGAAGTCTGCTTGTTTAGGCATAAGAAGGGCTCAGAGAGAAGCAAAACAAATAATTGGGTTGATAGATGTGACAACTGAAAAACAAAACAGTGATCAGCAAAAATGCTGTGACTGAGTTTATTTGGTATTTTACTAAGGAGTATAACACCAGAAACAGCCTCTCAGATATAGCTCTGAGAAACTTCCAAAGAGGCAAGGGGTTGGGGAGGTCTATACATATGTGATTTTGGCAAAAGAGGTATGTGCAATCAAGCACAAACCTGGTAAAATGTTGCTGCTAGTCTCAAGGAACAGGCATCAGTTAATGCTCTTTACTAAGTGTGGGATTCATAAATTTTTCTCCTGAAAATATTTATCTAAAGGCCTGTTCTGCCAGTTTTTCCAGAGCACAGAATGTCTCATTTCTGATCTCTACCCTGAGCTCTTTTCAGGGCATGTTAAAGGCCAGAGATTACAGTGGCTAATGACTCAATCTTTATAGGGCTGAATGGAGAGGAACATTCTTTAATTGGCATTTGCTAAATAATATGTGAGTAGGGCCAACCCAAAGAAATCTCCATGATGAGATATTCTGGAAGAAGTTCCTCACAGCTAAAGAGGCATCTTTGGTATCTTTGCTTAATAAAATGTTGTCATGTAGACAAAGCTAATGGACTTCCTGTTCTTCTAATAAATGCTCATATTAAATAAATCACAGGATCTTAAATGTTTTATAGGATCCCAGGGATGAAAATAGAAACTTATATGGAATTCTTTTAAAATTATAATTTTGGAAAGTATTTCAGATGTTCTCAGCTGTGGATAAATATGATGAGATATACTAATGTATTAGAATTTATGTCTTCAAGAATTTAAGACATTATTTTCTAATGCATTATAAACTTCCCAAACATGCAAATAACTTATGAAAAACAAACAAAAAAAGTAGCCATGAAATAAATGTGATATTATGTGGTTCAGAGAGGAGCTATCAGAATAGATTCCATATAAGCTTCTATTTTGGTCTTGGGGATTTTATAGAACATTTAAGATTCTGTAATTTTTTTAACATGAGTATTTATTAGAAGGTGAAAGGGAGGGCAGTAAGGAAGTTTTCCTAGGGGAATTACAACCTAAAAGCAATATACAGAGCCAAGTCAGTTTTCAGAATGTGCCCTGTCTTGATCCCTGGTCTAACATAATTTGCAGTAACTCTGCCACACTGTTAGAGGACATGGCCCACAGCCTAATTGTGATCTGAACAGACTCTTTCAGGATCAGATCATCTACATGTTAAATACTCTCTTTTCAACACAGCACAAAAGATTGGCCCATCTTTTGTGAGAGAAAGGTATTACTCTCAAGGACTTGAAAAGAAAGATATTAAGCTCACGAGTCTGTTTTTAAAGAGATCATCTTTTTACTGAAAATCTGCCCATCAGCAATAATGTTCTATAAAGGAAAAGTGACATTATCTCCTCCTCCATAACCTGAAAAATTTGTGGAGGGTTCACAGAGGGTTCTGTGAACCTTTGCAGGAAGTGTGTGTATGTGTTTGAGTGTGTGTGTGTGTGTGAGTGTTTGAGGTTGATTTTTCTTGTTTGAAATTGTAGAAATGATTGCTACTAAAAGATACAAAACAACATGTATTGAATATGATTTAACAATGCCATGATTGACTTTTAATTAGGATATTCCAGTTAGATGAATAACATTTTATTAAAAACAGTGGGTGCATGCTAAATTGCTTCAGTTGCACCCTACTCTGCAAATCTGTGGACTATAGCCTGCCAGGCTCCTCTGTCCATCAGATTCTCCAGGCAACAACATTGCAGTGGGTTGCCATGCCCTCCTCCAGGTGGTCTTCCTGACACAGGAATTGAATCCATGTCTCATGTCTCATGCATTGACACGTGGGTTCCTTACCACTAGTGCCATCTGGAAAGCCCAAACATAAGTTAGGCATACAAAGTCGTTTCAGTTGTGTCCAACTCTCTGCAATCCCATAGAATGTAGCCCTCTAGGCTTTTCTGTCCATGGGACTCTCCAGGCAAGAATACTGGAGGAGGTTGCCATTTCCTCCTCCAGGGTGTCTTCTGGACCCAGGGATCGAACCTGCATCTCTTCCATCTCCTGCATTGGCAGACAGATTCTTTACCACTAGTGCCATCTGGAGAGTCCTAACACAAATTATAGAGAGTATAATACATCCTTCATGAAAAGTAAAATCACATAATACTGATTATAGGCTATTTTGAAATAGTTGCCCTAAAGAGTCATAGCCAAAAGTGAATAGAAAAGAGAGATTGCATACTTGCCTATATGCAATGAGAACTGAGAGATAGATTAGATTAGAGTTGGTTCTACAATGAAAGTAAATTTTTCTTTTTTCTAGTGGTGTGTGTGCTCAGTGCAGGAATAACACTAGGAAGAGATTTCCAGAGAACAGGAAATAGAGTGCTGAATCCAAAACTATTAATTAAAATAGTACATACAGAGGTAAAAGGAAGCAAAAACATCCGTTTAGCTATGTATTTTTAGAGTTGAGGGTGGGCTTTAAGTTCACAAAAAAGTAATCCAGATTCCCTTTGAGTGTGGTGTAGTTTACTCAGCTGTGTTAGCCACTCAATCTTACTCTTTTCCCCAGTTGTTGAGAGTATTCTTTGTCCTTTGAATTTCTATACAAATTTTAGAATAAGACTGTCAATTTTTGCCAATATGCATTGGTATTTTTACTAGAATTTAATTGAATCTATTTCATAAATCAATTTGGAAAGAATTGCTATCTTAAAAATAGTGAATCTTCTCTTACATGAAAAAGTTACATCTCTACACTTATTTAGATTTTCTTTAATTTCTTTTAGTATAGTTTTGTAGCTTTCAGGTTTTAGAGGCTTCTTAGTAGATTTCATATTTGCCCTTATGCATTTTCTAATTTTGATGCATCGCAATTTAATAACTTCATGCATTGGAGAAGGAAATGGCAACCCACTCCAGTGTTCTTGCCTGGAAAATCCCATGGATGAGGAGCCTGGTAGGCTGCAGCCCATGGGGTCGCTAAGAGTTGGATACGACTGAGCAACTCCTCTTTCACTCTTCACTTTCGTACATTGGGGAGGGAAATGGTAACCCACTCCAGTGTTCTTGCCTAGAGAATCCCAGGGATGGAGGAGCCTGGTGGGCTACCATCTATGGGATCGCAGAGTCAAGCACGACTGAAGTCACTTAGCAGCAGCAGCAGCAGCAGAAACTGAACAGGGTAGACTAACTTAATGGAACTTATGCTCTTTTGGTATATAAGTAATAAACAAGCAAAGAAAAAGTAGAAAGGCAATAAAGAAGCATGTATAAAGAAAAGAAGGTACTCTGAGATAGTATCTGTGAGGCAAGAGGTAGATGAGCCCCAGGAGGAATAGCTAGTTTGTACTCTGTGGACAGATACTACAAGACAAAGAGGAGGATCTAAGCCCCGCCTAGTTAAGAGTAGAATGCTGGAGAATTACATTCTCATTGAAAAGCATATAAACAGGTATAAAGTGAATAAAGAACCCCACTGATTGCAGTAAAAACAATCAGTGAAGTGGCTTGGTGTGAGAGAATAGTAAGAGATGTAACTGGAGACAAAAGGGTTATGTTAAACTATATTACATGAGAATATACTGTAACCAGGATTTTAAATGTATTAAATGTCAATGACTGGATGTTGAGATGATTCTAGGTATATAATTTACTTTTGCAAATGATCAAATCAGCTGTTATACTCAGAATTAATATAAGAATTAAGAATGGAAGGAAAAAAATAAGGAACGGAAAGAGACTGATTATTGTCACAGTATCCTTGAAAAGAAAGATGTAATGACTTTAAGAATAGGAAGTACAAATATAAAAAAGTAGACAAATATATTTTGTCATTAAAGCACACAGGGTGAAAAAAAATTTGAACAAGATCTAGAAAACAAGAAGGAGTGAAAATGAGCCATATATTTTTGGCTGGTGCAACAAAATAGATATTGCTTTATAGAAATAGATAAAATTGGAGAAAGACTGGTAGAGTGGAAGGCAAGAATTTTTTAAAAAAATCTTTATTAGATACAAATAGGATCACTATAAAATTATAAGATGCTTTTCACCTAGAAGATATAATTGTTTAAATCTGTATGCTATCAGTAAAATGGCTCAATTATAGAGATAAATTGATAAAATGAAAGGGAAGATTATAAATTCATAGTCATAATCTTCTCAATTATTCTTAGATCAGGCAGATGTCAACTAAAGAAAAGAGTCACAACCTAAGTTAAGAGTTGTGCTTCATTTGGTGGGAATTTTTATGACTTCAAGCCTGGGAAACAGCTTCTCAAGCAACCCTGAGAAAACTGTTTCAGGAAGGCAGAAAGAGGAGTCAGGATATATAGAAGTTAGCAACAAGTAGCAAGTAGTCTGAATATCAAAAGACTATTGTAAAATAAGGAAAACCAGATATCTCAAATTAAGGAATTTAGCACTTTTCTATGTATGGGAAGATGCAAAAAGGGAAATATCTCCTGGATCCTAATAGGATAGAGGATAGAGGATCCAGAGAATTTTTTATTGCCTATAAATGGGTTTAATTTGGAAATTAACACCTGGAAAGACATATCAATGAGAACATTTGCCTGATCTAGGGTAAGCCTCCCAGCATCATGGGACCAAAAAAAAAGGGGGTGGGGCATAAATTGTCTCTCAAATATTGATTGAATTTCTTACCATGGGCATGAACTGAGAAATGGAGTATTTCCTGAGATATCAATAAGCAAGGATGTCACAGTCATCATGGTTCTGGCCCTCCAAATGTGAATTTTGGAGCCCAGAGGGCAAGCAGGAAGAACAATGCCTGCTATCAAAATTATTGCCACTCCCTAAGATGAGTACTGAGAAGTTTGGGGGAGGAGGGATGTAAGAATACAGAATCAGTTCAGTAGCTCATTCATGTGTGACCCCATGGACTGCAGCACACCAGGCTTTCCTGTTCATCACCAGCTTCCAGAACTTGCTCAAACTCTACTGGCCCCAGTAATTGAGATGCACAGGAAAGGAATGATTTCAGTAGGTCCAGACTGTTGCATCTTCCTGTACATAGAAAAGCCTAAATTCTTTCATTTGAGATATTTGATTTCCGTTAATTAACAACAATTTTTTGACATTTTTTGACTACCAGACCCTTGTTACAAACTTCCATATAATGCAACTCCTCCCCTTGCTTCATCAGAGGAGTTTTCTCAGGGTTACTTGAGAAGCTGTCTCCTGGGCATAAAGTCCTAAAAAGTCCCATTGAATAAAATACTATGGTCAACTATTGGTCCGTGACTATTTTATTTAAGACAGAGAAGGCAATAATTATTTTGATTACCATTGTATTCCCTTTAAGAGAATACTATGTCTATTTTAAATACTTGCTTTTTAATGATTTTATGGTATTCCATCCTATGAATAAGTATGTTAATTCAAATAAAAAATCTGCTAATGTTGAATTTTTTTCCTTCTATTATACACAGTATTGTGATTAACATTCTTTGTGTGTGTGTGTGTGTGTGTGTGTGTGTGATTGACGTTCTTATATCTTGGACTGCAAGGAGATCCAACCAGTCCATCCTAAAGCAGATCGGTCCTGGGTGTTCATTGAAAGGACTGATGTTGAAGCTGAAGCTCCAATACTTTGGCCACCTGATGGGAAGAGCTGACTCGTTTGAAAAACCCTGATGCTGGGAAAGATTGAGAGCAGGAGGAGAAGGGGATGACAGAGGATGAGATGGTTAGATGGCATCACTGACTCAGTGGAGATGAGTTTGAGTAAACTCTGGGAGTTCATGATGAACGGGGAGGCCTGACGTGCTGTGGTCCTTGGGGTCGCAAAGAATGGAACACGGCTGAGTGACTGAACGGAACACAGTATTATAATTAACATTCTTACAATTAAATTTGTGTATGGACTAAGCTTAGATTATTTCTAAGAATAAATCTGTCGAAAAAAATCTTTAGTTTCATGAAATATATCAATTGCATTGGTACTATTGACTGCTCCCTCATAAAAGACCACCTGAAAAGCTGTTGAGTAAGCAAAGCTATTTGTTAGTCTTACTAAATAAGAAGAAACATCAACTTGAGAGAGTGTTCCATGAAAGAGAAATGAGGAGAGTGTACTTATAGACTATGAAAACTGGAGTTGTGTGATATTAAGGTGAAAATTGCAATGTGTGAAACTGGTTGAGATTAGGCAGAATTTGTGATATTTTGGCTTTGAATTGACGTACAATGTGAAGTAAGGATCTTGAAGTAAACTCTAAGCAAGCTATTAGTCCTAGTAAGAAAACTATTTTAGTTGGTTCATTATTACATCTTCCAGAAGCAGATACTTGCTTGTCCCCAGTATTTTAAAATAAGGACATGGATATGATCTAATATTGGTCAATGTAATAAGGTAATAAAACTGATTTCAGTCCTCAAATATACTGCTAAATTACTCAGTGAAATTCATGTCAACCAATGCCAAAGAGTCGGACATGACTGAGCAACTGAACTGAACTGAACTGAATGTTTTTCTGTATTTACTCTTAATTTTTACTATTGTTGCTGATTATGTTTTTAGGTGGATTTAAAGTATGATTGAGGCTTCCCCAGTGATTCAGTGGTAAACAATCTGCCTGCGATGAAGGTGATGTGAAGAAGATGTGGGTTCAGTCCCTGAGTTAGGAAGATCCTCTGGAGTATAAAATGGCAACCTATACCAGTATTCTTGCCTGGAAAATTCCATGGACAGCTGATCCTGGTGGACTCCAGTCCATGGGGTCACAAAGAGTAAAACACAACTGAATGACTGAGCATGCACACAAAGTATGATTATCTGAAAGATTGCTTGTTACTAATCATATGGAATCACCTCTGATTTGTGATGCATGTCTTATTCTTAATATAATTCTATACTTTTATAAAGTAAAAGGTAAAAAACAGTTGATTACTAATTAGTTGATATATAGAATTATTAAAAATATGAATCAGTTAATTTCAGTCACTCAGTTGTATCTGACTCTGTGAGACACCGTGGACTGCAGCACCCCAGGCTTTTCTATCCAACACGAACTCCCAGAACTTGCTCAAACTCATGTCCATTGAGTCAGTGATGCCATCCAACCATCTCATCCTCTCATCGCCTTCTCCTTCTGCTTCAGTTTTTCCCAGCATCAGGGTCTTTTCAAATGGATCAGTTCTTCACATCAGGTGGCCAAAGTATTGGAACTTTTTTCAGCATCAGTCCTGCCAATGAATATTCAGGACTGATTTCCTTTAGGATTGACTGGTTGGATCTCCTTGCAGTCCAAGGGACTCTCAAGATTCTTCTCCATATCACAGTTCGAAAGCATCTCTTGGGCACTCAGCTTTCTTTATAGTACAACTCTCATATCCATACATGACTACCAGAAAAAACATAGCTTTGACGATACAGATCTTTGTCGGCAAAGTAATGTGAACATGGAAACCAATTAGTCTTTTAATATATATTAAGGGAAAGAAAGGTGCTAAATATTAAGTATCCTAAGGTTCAAACACATGATTTACCTTATGAGTCACTTTTGAAATATTTCTACTATAGCATTTCAACTGCCAGCAGGCATTAGTGAGCAAAGATGGCTCTGGTATATTTCCAAAATGAGCTCAGTATTGAATCCTTCATTTAAGGAGCTACATCAGTGTTAGACAGATGATGATGAAGTCTCTTCCCAGTGGGAGGATTTGGGTTATATATCTTACTTATTATTCTTGTTCATAGTGACTATCAGAAATAGATGTAGAAAGTTAGCCAGTTTGGCCCATTTTATGCAGGCAGAGTCTTCATGGCAGATATAAAAAGAAAGAAAGATAATACTCCTAATCCTTGTGAGATATAACCAAAAGGGAGAAAAGTCCATTTTTGTATAGAAAAGTTCACAAGGAAATGTTTTAAAAAGCAACAAACATTTTGTAAACAGCAATAAATTCAAATTATATTTCTATTGACAATATTGACTGTTCTCACCAAAAAATTCACTTCCTTAGAATCCAAAAAAGAATAAATAAAGGTCATTCTTTAAAATTGGAAATAAATATATGTATACAATCTTTTTAATGCAAAAAAATGCAAAATGTGGATTACACTGACATATTTTTTAACAAGATGTTTTTGGCAAGGAGTGTGACTTAATGATTACATTTTCCTTATTTTAATAACTTTTAATTATAAATTCATATTATTTACTTAAGTTACTTAATCTTTTCACATGAATTTATACATCATTTATAAGTACAGAATAATTTAGGCTATTAGACAAAAATAAAAAACAAAAAAAAAAAGAAGGGAAAAATCATGTTAAATCATATAATCAGAAAATAAATCAGGAAGCAACAGTTAGAACCTAACATGAAACAATGGACTGGTTCCAAATTGGGAAAGGAATATGTCATGGCTGTATATTGTCACTGTGCTTATTTAAATTATATATGCATAGTACATTATGCAAAATGCTGTACTGGATGAAGCATAAACTGGAATCAAGATTGCTGGGAGAAATTTCAATCATCTCAGATATGCAGATGATGCCACCCTTATGGCAGAAAGGAACTAAAGAGACTCTTGATGAAGGTGAAAGAGGAGAGTGAAAAAGCTGGCTTAAAACTCAACATTCAAAAAATGAAGATCATGGCATCTTGTCCCATCACTTCATGGCAAATACATGGGAAAACAATGGAAACATTGAGAGACTTTATTTTCTTGGTCTCTAAAATCACTGCAGATAGTGAGTGAAGCCATGAAATTTAAAGATGCTTGCTACTTAAAAGAAAAGCAATGACCAACCTAGACAGCATATTAAAAAGCAGAGACATTACTTTGCCAACAAAGGTCCATCTAGTCAAAGCTTTGGTTTTTCCAGTAGTTATATATGGATATGAGAGTTGGACTTTAAAGAAAACTTAGTGCCAAAGAATTGATGCTTTTGAACTGTGGTGTTGGAGAAGACTCTTGAGAGTCCCTTGGATTGCAAGGATATCAAACCAGTCAATCTTAATGGAAATAAATCCTGATAGTCATTGGAGGAACTGATACTGAGACTGAAGCTCCAATACTTTGGCTACCTGATGCAAAGAGTTAACTCATTTTAAAAGATCCTGATTCTGGAATAGGTTGAAGGTAAGAGGGAAGGGGACAACAGAGGACAAAATGGTTGGATGATATCACCAACTCAATGGGCATGAGTTTGAGCAAGTTCTGGGAGATGGTGAAGGACAGGGAAGCCTGGTTTGCTACAGTCCATAGGGTTGCAAACAGTCAGACACGACTGAGTGAATGAACAGCAACAACTACTGTGGGAATTCTAGTGATGATAAGGACTCAGATTTATTTGGTTGCCTGTCTCTGCATTACATGGAGGCTGCTGACTCTTGCTCAGGGAGTCCATGACAAGAGGCTATTGATCTGAGCCCTAGAGAGTGCCAGACTAGTGCAGGACCACAAGTGGGTTCTGTTGTAGGTGACTATTGGGCTACAGTTCCCAAAACTGGTCTCTATCCACTGCTGGAAGATGTTGGCTCCTGACATGACTGGTGTTAGGTTCTGGTTGCCCCAAAGCTGGTATTTGCGCACTGATGAGTGGAACTGGATTCCAGTGAAGCTAACTGAGGAATCCAAGGTTACTTGGAGTTGGCATCAGCTTGCTGGAGCGTGAGGCCATGGCCCTGTAGGCTGGTGCAATCTGGCTGGTTGGTGGTGCCTGTCCTGAAGTTAATAACCTAGAAGGATGATTCCAAATTTGTGCTTGCTAGTACCAACATCTTCTTAATAGAATGACTTCCTGAAAATTGCTTTTGCAAGCATCTATGTCCCCAGGGTGAGTTTCAGTTCCTTCCTCTCCAGTAGGCTCTCCAAGTTCAGTAAGTGGATATGACTCAGGTTTCTTTCAAATTACTGCTTCTACACTGGGTCTCAGTTCATGTGAAAATTTTGGGGAACATTTTAGGAATGGAGAGCTCTCTGACTTTTCAGAATGCAAACCCTGCTGGCCTTCAAAGCCAGATATTTTAGGAACTCATCCAGCCAGTGCAGGAACCCCAGACTTTAGGAGCACAATGAGGGGCCCAACTTCTTATTCCTTGTGGAAACTTTGTGGCTATTTTCCCATTTGTGGTTCCCTATTTGGGATATGGGTCTTGATTTTACCACATCTCTGCCCTTCCTGTATTCCTTATGAATTCTTTTTTGTATCTTTAGTTTTAGAAGATAATTTCTGCTAGACTTCAGGTATTTTTATCAACAGATGCCCTGTAAATAGCTGTAATTTTGGAATGCCCATGGAGAGATGTGATCTTAGGGTATTCCTACTTTGCCTAACATTTTCTATTTTCTCATCTACACATACACACACACACACATACATACACAGAGTTCAGTTCAGTTCAGTCACTCAGTAGTGTCTGACTCTTTGCCACCCCGTGGATCGCAGTACGCCAGGTCTCCCTGTCCATCACCAACTGTCACAGTTTACTCAAACCCATGTCCATTGAGTTGGTGATGTCATCCAACCTTCTCATCCTCTGTCATCCCCTTCTCCTCCTGCCTTCAGTCTTTCCCAGAAACAGGGTCTTTTCCAATGTGTCAATTCTCCATATCAGGTGGTCAAATTATTGGAGTTTTCAGCTTCAGCATGAGTCCTTTCAATAAATATTCAAGACTGATCTCCTTTAGAATGGACTAGTTGGATCTCCTTGCAGTCCAAGGGACTCTCAAGAGTCTTCTCCACCACAGTTCAAAAGCATCAATTGTTTAGCATTCAGCTTTGTTTATAGTCCAACTCTCATAACCATACATGAATATTGGAAACACCATAAGTTTGACTAGATGGACATTTGTTGGCAAAGTAATGTCTCTGCTTTTTAATATTCTGTCTAGGTTGGTCATAATTTTTCTTCCAAGGAGCAAGCATCTTTTAATTTCATGACTACAGTCACCATCTGCAGTGATTTTGGAGCCCAAGAAATCATAGTCTGTCACTGTTTCCACTGTTTCCCCATCTATCTCCCATGAAGTGATGGGACTGGATGCCATGATCTTAGTTTTCTGAATGTTGAGTTTTAAGCCAAAACTTAAACACTTTTTCACTCTCCTCTTTCACTTTCATTAAGAGGCTCTTTAGTTTTTCTTTGCTTTCTGCCGTAAGGGTGGTGTCATCTGCATATCTGAGGTTATTGATATTTCTCCTGATAATCTTGATTCCAGCTTGTGCTTCATCCAGCCCAGTGTTTCTCATGATGTACTCTACATATAAGTTAAAAAAGCAGGGTTGCAATATACAACCTTGATGTATTCCTTCACGTATTTGGAACCAGTCTGTTGTTCCATGTCCAGTTCTAACTGTTGCTTCCTGGCCTGCATACAGATTTCTCAAGAGTCAGGTTCAGGTGGCCTGGTATTCCCATCTCTCTCAGAATTTTCCACAGTTTATTGTGATGCACACAGTCAAAGGCTTTGGCATAGTCAATAAAGCAGAAGTAGATGCTTTTCTGGATCTCTCTTGCTTTTTCCATGATCCAACAGATGTTGGCAACTTGATCTCTGGTTCCTCTGCCTTTTCTAACACCAGCTTGAAAATCAGGAAGTTCATGGTTCACATATTGTTGAAGCCTGGCTTGGAG
>SJYA01001729.1:1114375-1267733 GCA_006410615.1 Neotragus moschatus
TATTTTTATTTATTTATGTATTTTTAATTTTTATTTTACATTACAATACTGCTTTGGTTTTGCCATACATTGACATGAATCCACCACGGGTGTACATGAGTTCCCAATCCTGAAGCCCCCTCCCACCTCCCTCCCTATATCATCTCTCTGGATCATCCCTGTGCACCCGACCCAAGGCCCACTTGACTTCACATTCCAGGATATCTGGCTCTAGATGAGTGATCACACCATCGTGATTATCCGGGTCATGAAGATCTTTTTTGTACAGTTCTTCTGTGTATTCTTGCCACCTCTTCTTAATATCTTCTGCTTCTGTTAGGTCCATAAAATTTCTATCCTTTATCAAGCCCATATTCCCTTGGTATTTCTAATTTTCTTGAAGCGATCTCTAGTCTTTTCCATTCTGTTCTTTTCCTCTGTTTCTTTGCATTGATCGCTGAAGAAGGCTTTCTTATCTCTTCTTGCTATTCTTTGGAACTCTGCATTCAGATGCTTATATCTTTCCTTTTCTCCTTGGCTTTTCACTTCTCTTCTTTTCACAGCTGTTTTTAAGGCTTCCCCAGACAGCCATTTTGCTTTTTTCCATTTCTTTTCCATGGATGGTCTTGATCCCTGTCTCTTGTACAATGTCACGAACCTCATTCCATAGTTCATCAGGCACTCTGTCTATCAGATATAGTCCCTTAAATCTATTTCTTACTTCCACTATATAATCATAAAGGATTTGATTGAGGTCATACCTGAATGGCCTAGCGGTTTTCCCTGCTTTCTTCATACTCACAGAAAACTAGTCAATCTAATCACACTAGGACCACAGCATTGTCTAACTCAATGAAACTAAGCCATGCCCATGGGGCAACCCAAGATGGGTGGGTCATGGTGGAGAGATCTGACAGAATGTGGTCCACTGGAGAAGGGAATGGCAAACCACTTCAGTATTCTTGCCTTGAGAACCCCATGAACAGTATGAAAAGGCCAAGTCACTTCAGTCGTGTCCACTTCTGTGTAACTCTATGGACTATAGTCCCCTGGGCTCCTCTCTCCATGGGATTGTCCAGGCAGGAATACTGGAGTGTGGTCACCATGCCCTACTTCAGGGGATCTTCTTGACCCAGGGGTCAAACCCTTGTATCTTATGTCTCCTACACTGGCAGGTGGATATTTATCACTAGCACTAATTGGGAAGCCCCAGTTTATGTCTTATTTGGGCACTATAATATTGCTGCTCTCACGTAGGTGGTTTAAAGTCTAGAATATGTCTAGCATAGGGAAGTTTTCTTATTATTATTATCTAAAAATAGTTGTATAGAGTACTTAAATGACAACAGACAATTTTAAAGATGAGCTATAATAAAAACATGTTTTGTGCAGTACTAGTAAGTTATTTTATGTAATCAATAAGACAACTGCCAGTGCAGGAGATGTAAGAGATATGGGGTCAATCCCTGGATCAGGAGCTTCCCTGGAGGTAGGCATGGCAACCCACTCCAGTAGTCTTGCCTAGAGAATCCCATGGATAGAGGAGCCTGACAGACTACAGTCCATAGGATCACAAAGAGTCAGACATGACTGAAGTGACTTAGCACACAAAATCAATATAAAAACGAAAAAAATTAGCATTACCTCAATAGACAAAAATTTTTTTTTTGGAAAAAATGCAATATATTTTTGTATATAAATTTATGTTCAGTTGGAATTGTAAGTCTACTTTCTTTGCATGGTAAAGAATAGCTTTATTAAATGTTCAAAATTATTTAAACCAACAGCTAAAGTATAAAAACACTTAAGAGAAATTTTCACCTGATAGCTAATTCCAAGACAATGCTTTTTATTTACAGCAGATCTAATCATAAAATATGATTAAAATATAATCAACATTTAAAAATATTAAATAACCAGGGAAAATGAGCATGAACATACATAAAACGGTATAAAAGTCATTAAATTTTACTAAAATTTTCAAAATATAAGACTGTTTTCTCCAAATTAATTTACTAGTCAAAAGCTCTGAGGTTCAGAGCAACCTTGAGGTACTGCCCCTTGTCATTGACCTCTTCTCATGAAAATTGCCACATTCACAGCTGTCTTAATGGGGCAATCTATAGGATACCAAAAGACCATTTAGTAGAGTAAAGAAGTGGAAACTATTTAAAGACCCTGCATAGAAGAATATCTCTTTGGAAGAGGAAAAACATGAAGAGTAACAGAATAAGCTAAACTTTTAATTTGAGGGCATTCAAATTATGGTTCAAATTACTACTCTTGAGGAATTCATAGTTAGTCAAATCCAGCTATGAAATCCTGAAATGGTTAAGCAGAATTAACTGAATTTCTATAGGATTTTTATCTTCCTTAATACAATGAAAGATTATTCTAATGTATGAGTCAGGCAGTTCAGATGATAAAGAATCTGCCTGCAATGCAGGAGACTTGGGATCAATCCCTAGATCAGGGAAGATCCCCTCGAGAAGGGAATGGCAACACACTACAGTATTCTTTCCTGGAGAATCTTATGGACAGAGGGGTCTGGAGGGCTACAGTCCATGGGGTTGCAAAGAAGGAGTTGGACACAGCTAAGCAACTAACACTTTCACTTTACTCCTTACCAAAAAAAAGAAAAGAAAGGAAATCTTAAAGCTTTTGTATACTTTTAGAAATTAAGCATGAGAAAGTTTATTGTATTCAACACCACATGAACAACATCTATTTATGTGAGTTCATGGGTGTGTGTGTGAGAGAGAGAGAGAGAGAGACAGAGAGATAGAAATCAAGATCAACTTATCTAACTACAGAAATGTTGATAATTTTTAATAACATAACACCCTTCCCACAGAAAGCATCTTTAAAGATTATTATTAAATAATAAATAAAAAAGAGGCAAGTACAATGATTTAAAGATAGACCATGATTCTTTATAATACTATGTAACTCTCTTAGAAATTTGTTCATAATTTTAAATCAATTAAAATAAAAATTCTATTTTTGTGATAAATTTTGACATGCTTTAACAAAGAAGTAAATTATCTTCTGATTGTTAAGATACTTGTAGGAAGTGAAAAGCAAAAGTGAAAGTCACTCAGTCCTGTCTGACTCTTTGCAACCCCATGGACTCTTCAGTTCTAGTGGGTTTCCTTACTTTCTTCAATTTAAGTCTGAATTTGACAATAAGGAGTTTTATGATTTGCACCACAGACAGCTCTGAATCTTGTTTTTGCTGACAGTATTTAGCTTCTCCATCTTTGGATGCAAAGAATATATCAGTGTTATTTCAATATTGACTATCTAGTGAAGTCCATGTGTAGAGACTTCTCTTGTGTTGTTGAAGAGGTGTTTGCTATGACCAGTGAGTTCTATTGATAAAACTCTGTTAGCCTTTGTCCTGCTTTGTCTCATACTCCAAAGCCAGATTTGCCTGTTACTCCAGGTTTCTCTTGACTTCCTACTTTTGCATTCCAGTCCCCATAATGAAAAGGGAGTGTTAATTCTAGGAGGTCTTGTAGGTCTTCATATAACCACTCAACTTCGATTTCTTCAGCATTACTGGTCAGGCATAGACTTGGATTACTGTGATGTTGAATGGTTGGAAATGAACAGAGATCATTCTGTCATTTTTGAGATTGGTTCCAAGTACTGCATTTTGGACTTTTTTGTTGACTATGATGGATACTCCATTTCTTCTAAAGGATTCTTGCCCACAGTCATAGATATAATGGGCATCTGCATTAAATTAACCCATTCCAGTCCATTTTAGTTTGNGTTGAATGGTTGGAAATGAACAGAGATCATTCTGTCATTTTTGAGATTGGTTCCAAGTACTGCATTTTGGACTTTTTTGTTGACTATGATGGATACTCCATTTCTTCTAAAGGATTCTTGCCCACAGTCATAGATATAATGGGCATCTGCATTAAATTAACCCATTCCAGTCCATTTTAGTTTGCTGATTCCTAGAATGTCAGTGTTCATTCTTGCCATCTCCTGTTTGACCACTTCCAATTTGCCTTGATTCATAGATCTAATATTCCAGGTTCCTATGCAATATTGCTCTTTGCAGCATCAGACCTTGCTTCTATCATCAGTCACATCAACAGCTGGGTGTTGTTTTTCCTTTGGCTCCATCTCTTCATTATTTCTGGAGTTATTTCTCCAACTATCTTCAGTAGCATATTGGGCATGTACTGACCTGGGGAGTTCATCTTTCAGTGTTTTATCTTTTTGTCTTTTCATGCTATTTATGTATTCTCAAGGCAAGCATACTGAAATGGTTTGCCATTCCTTTGTCCAGTGGACCAAGTTTTGTCAGAACTCTCCACTATGACCTGTCCATCTTGAGTGGTCCTACATAGCATAGCTCATAGTTTCACTGAGTTAGGCCAAGCTGTAGTCTATGTGATCAGTTTGGTTAGTTTTCTGTGGCTGTGGTTTTTACTCTGTCTGCCCTCTGATGGAGAAGGATAAGAGGCTTAAGGAAGCTTCTGAATGGGAGAGACTGATTGAGGGGGAAACTGGGTCTTGTTTGGATGGGTAGGGCCATGCTCAGCAAATCTTTAATCCAACTTGCTGTTGATGGGTGGGGCTGTCTTCTCTGTTGTTTGACCTGAGGCCAAACTGTGGTGGCGGTAATGAAAATAATGGTGATCTCTCTCAAAAGGTTCTGTGCATGCACTGCTGCACTCATTGCCTCCAACCCTGTAACAAGCCTCCAAGAACCCAAGCCTCTACAGGAGACTCCTGAACACTCTCAGACAAGTCTAAGTCTGTCTCTTGTAGGGTGTCACTGCTCCTTTCTCCTGAGAAGGAAATCTGGGTGAAGGGAGAGGGGAAGATGAGGCACTTATCATGCCAAGAGACCATTTACTCTGACACAATGATATTTGCTTCCCAAGGGTCTTTGTTCCAGGAGTCCCAGGCACTTTAAGACATCTCTCTGAATAGCTACACATCCTTTCCTTGCAGATAGCTCTCCTCCCCAATTTTCTTCTTGTAAAAAGAATTTATCCTCAGTGGTAAGTGTACCCAAAAATAGGATACATCGTTCAGAAAGGCTGGAATCACTGCTCTTTTGAATTGATGACCTGGCCAGGAGCTGGGGCTGGGAGAATGGCTGGACAGCAATGGCAAACCTGCCTGTGCAGCAGTCACCAATGCACAGCCCACAGGGCTCCTGCAGCACCAGCAGCATCCGTAGCAGCACCAGCAGTGCACCCACCTCTCAGGTGGACACAGCCTCCATTTCTCTTTATTTTATTTTTGACTATGCTGGGTCTTCCTTGCTGCATTCAGGCTTTCTCTAGTTATGCTGAGCAGAGGCTACTCACTAACAGCATTATATGGGCTTCTCAAAGTGGTGGCTTCTTCTGTTGAGAAGCACGTGCTTGGTAGTTGTGGTGCTTGGGCTTAGCTGCCCCACGTAAAGTGAGGTATGGTACAGTATGATTAATTGGGGTGTTGTCCTCCTCACGCTCAGCCAAAGATGCACCAGATAGGGATGAATTCGACTGCTGGTCCTGGCCCTGGCTGCGGCTCCATGGAATGAATCTCTCTACCTCTGCCCCCACCTCCAATTTGGCAACACAGAAGTTTTACCAGAACTTCTAAATCCAACAAGCTGGATTTAGAAAAGGCAGAGGAACCAGAGATCAAATTGCCAAAACACACTGGATCACCAAAATAGCAAGAGAGTTCCAGAAAAATATCGACTTCTGCATTATTGACTACACCAAAGCCTTTGACTGTGTGGATCACAACAAACTGTGGAAAATTCTTCAAGAGATGGGAATACCAGACACCTGACTTGCCTCCTGAGAAATCAGTATGTAGGTCAAGAAGCAACAATTAGAACTGTACATGGAAAAACAGACTGGTTTCAAATAGGGAAAGGAGTATGTCAAGGCTGTATATTTAACCTGCTTATTTAACTTATATGCAGAGTACATCACGAGAAATGCTGGGCTGGAAGAAGCACAAGCTGGAATCAAGATTGTTGGGAGGAATATCAAGAACCTAAGTTATGCAGATAACACTACCCTTATGGCAGAAAGCAAAGAAGAACTAAAGAGTCTCTTCATGAAAATGAAAGAGGAGAGTGAAAAATTTTATTTAAAACTCAACATTCAGAAAACCAAGATCATAGCATCTAGTCCCATCACTTCATGGGAAATAGATGGGGAAACTTTGGAAACAGTGAGAGACTTTATATTCTTGGGCCCCAAAAGCACTGCAAAAAGTGACTTCAGCTATGAAATTAAAAGATGCTTGCTCTTGGAATAAAAGCTATGACCAACCTAGACAGCATCTTAAAATGCAGAGATTACTTTGCCAACAAAGGTCCATTGAGTCAAAGCTATGGTTTTTCCAGAGTTGGGCTGTAGTGAGAGTTGGACTATAAAGAAAGCTGAGCACCAAATAATTGATGTTTTTGAACTGTGATGTTGGAGAAGACTCTTGAGAGTCCCTGGGATTGCCAGGAGATCCAACCAATCAATCCTAAAGAAAATCAGTCCTGAATATTCATTGGAAGGACTGATGAAGCTGAAGCTCCAATACTTTGGCCTCCTGATGTGAAGAACCGACTCATCAGAAAAGACCCTGATGCTGGGAAAGATTGAAGGCTGGAAGAGAAGGGGACAACAGAGAATGAGATGGTTGGATGGCATCACTGACTCAGTGGACATGAGTTTGAGCAGGCTCCGGGAGTTGGTGACAGCCACGGAAGCCTGGCAGGCTGCAGTCCATGGGGTCGCAAAGAGTCGGGCATGACAGAGCGAGTGAACTGATTAACTTGACTGTTCAGTTCAGTTTATTTTAGTTGCTCAGTTGTCTCCGATTCTGTGACCCCATGCACTACAGCATGCCAGGCTTCCATGTCCATCACCAATTCCCAGAAGTTGCTCAAACTCATGTCCATCCAGTACATGATGCCATCTAACCATCTCATCCTCTGTCGTTCCCTTCTCTTCCCGCCTTCAGTCTTTCTCAGCATCAGGGTCTCTTCCAGTGAGATGGTTCTTCACAGCAGGTGGCCAAAGTATTGGCTTGCAATGACCACTGTATTCTACGGAATTCTCCAGGCCAGAATACTGGAATGGGTAGCCTTTCCCTTCTTCAGGCATCTTTACAACCTAGGAATTGAACCCAGGTCTCCCACGTTGCAGGTGGATTCTCTACCAACTGAGCCACAAGGAAAGCCCAGTAATACTGGAGTGGGTAGCCTATCCCTTCTCTGGTGGATCTTCCTGACCCAGGAATCGAACCAAGTTCTCCTGCATTGCAGGTGGGTTCTTTACCAACTATAAGGAAAGCCTCACGTGTAGGAAATTATCCTTTTAATAGAATTAAAATGTTGCTTTATCATTTTTCTTGCAATTGTCCATAATTTCTTTTTCCTTTTTTGGGGAAGATGGCTTTGTCTTGACATAATTTGAAACAAAAAGTAAGAAATATAAGAAAATCACATATAACTTTTACACAGATTCTCCAACTATGGCCCATTTTTCTTCTTTACATTTTGCTCCATTTTCCCCTTTTTCATCCTCTCTCTATAAATATGCCAGAAATATATATTTGCATATACCATTATGTTGAACAAATGAATGAATAAAATATTTTTCTACTTAGTCATGTCTGACTCTTTGAGAATCCATGGACTGTAGCCTGCCAGTCCTCTCTGACAGTGGAATTTCCCAGCAAGAATAATGGAATGGGTTGCCATCTCCTCCAACAAGGTATCTTTCTGACACTCATAAATAATTTAATGTTTATATCCCAAGGGTGAACAAAAAATTTCATAATGACAGGGAAGTTTTCAAAATTAGGAAATGTAGTATAAATACAACAATATTATCTAAAAATTCACATTCACATTTCTTGAGATATATCAATCTTTAACGGCCTTTTTTCTCCTTCTATGCCACATCACACATAATCATCATCTCTGTCTAATCTTAAGTAGATTCTGAGCATGGAAATGTTTTTTCTTTGCCTTATATGTTCCCATATTTTAATTGCAGTAAGACTTTTGAAATACATACAAGTAAAGGCAGATTTAATTTCAAAATATCAATAAATATTGACACTGATTTAAATGATGACACATGTGTAAAACAAAATTAGAAATTACAATGAATTTTTGTGGAAGTAAGAGTATTAACATCAAATAGTTTCAGAAAACATGAGAAACTAAAGATTGTGTATTTATTTTTCCATGTGTATAAATTCTCTATTTATATAAATTTTTCTTTTAGACAAAATTTCATTGTTGTTTAGTCATTAAGTCGTGTCCAACTCTTTGCAAACCCATGGACTGCAACACAGTAGGCTTTCCTGTCTTTCACTATCTCCTGGAGTTAGCTCAAACTGGTGTCCATTGAGTCAGTGATGCCATTCAACCATCTCATCCTCTGTTACCCACTTCTCCTCCTGTCCTCAGTCTGTCCTAGCATCAAGACCTTTTCCAATGAGTTGGTTTTTAGTATCAGGTAGCCAAGGTATTGGAGCTTCAGCTTCAGCATCAGTTCTTCCAATGAATATTCAGACTTGATTTCCTTTAGAATGACTTATTTAATCTACTCGCTGTCCACAGAACTCTTAAGAGTCTTTTCCAACACCACAGTTCAAAAATTTCAATACTTCAGCACTCAACCTCTTTATCATCCAACTCTCTCATCTGTACATGACTACTGGGAAAACCATTACTTTTCTTTTTTTTTAGATTTCAGGAAATTAAATAATATTTTCATTAGAATCACAGAGAGATTTTATTTGAGCTAATTTTAGAGCATGTAACTTTCCTTATGTTCCCCTTAAAAATCCACTGCTTGAGAGGAATATCTATAAATATATTTATAAATTCTATGCTTAATTTATACATGGAATTGCTAACCTGGTTGTAAAAGTGGTTAAAGAAAAAAAAAAATACAATTTAAATTAAATAAAGAATGGGTATACAAAATGTTCAGAAAAAATAAACAAAAAGAACATGCAAAAGCCATATGCCTTAAATCACAAAATAATTGTTTTCAGGGGCAATTATTTGTGAACCTAACCTTTTATTTTTTAATGACACTTAATAGTACCCTGTAGAAACAAAGATTAAGCATATTGGAGTAAACTCTAAGAAGGAGAAAGAAAAAATTTAAATGAACACTATAGTTTCATCTCTATATTCTCAGGTAGTGGGCCTTCTCCCATGCTTGCCAGCTCTTAACACAATCTTTAAAAAAACTGAAGAAAATTCAGTTTTAATCTCAAAGGAGATGTATTCTGTAGGTATTTTCATATTTTGTTTACAACTGAAGCCTCATGATTAGGATACAAGAGAGAAGAAAAACGCTTTCTTTTCCTTTTCAACATGAAATGAGTGCTAAGATTTTGATGTAATGTTTTTGGATCTTCTAAAACTTCAAATGTTTCCCAAACCTTGGGATGGTTATACAATAGATATTCAAATTTATGTGGAATACTGAAGTAACATCTGAGACACATAGAAATTTGGGAGAGGGACTCCATTAACATATTAAAAGTGACAACTTCTAAAGTTTACACTGGTGTTTTCTCTGTCACTTAGGTAATGTTTTTACAGTGATAGGAGATTAACAATATGGAAAAAACAGGATTGCTGGTAAAATTTTCCTTCTTGGAGAGATACAAAATTAGATTATTCATGGTTTCAGTTAGCATAATATAGTCAGCTTTTCTCAATATCTCCGTTTCCCTTCCTGACCTACAACAAATGGCTTCCTATTATTTCTCTATCAAAACATTGGCTTATTCAGAATCAACATTGAATTACAATTAGAGATCTGCAACCATGGTGAGTCACTTGCAAGTACTCGGCACAATGGAAGAGTTGACTGTTCATCATGTACTGGTTTCCAAAAAATGAATGCTAAGAGTATCTCATTGGCTGATCTTTTGCCAGAAAAGATGAGAAAGTTTTTCTTTTTCTTTTTGGGAAAGAGGAGACAATACTTCCAGACAAAGGTCCATCTAGTCAAAGGTATTGTTTTCCAGTAGTCATGTACGTATGTGAGAATTGAAGCTGAGCACCAAAGAATTGATGCTTTTGAACTGCGTTGTTGGAGAAGATTCTTGAGAGTCCCTTGGACTGCAAGGAGATCAAACCAGTCAATCCTAAAGGAAGTTAGTCCTGAATATTCACTGGAAGGACTGATGCTGAAGCTAAAGCTCCAATACTTTGGCCACCTGGCTGTGAAGAACTGACTTACTGGAAAACCCTGATGCTTGGAAAGATTGAAGGCAGGAGGAAAAGGGGACAACAAAGAATGATGATTGGACAGCATCACCAACTTGATGGATATGAGTTTGAGCAAGGTCCAGGAGTTGGTGATGGACAGGGAAACTTGGCATGCTGTAGTCCCTGGGGTCACAAAAAGTTGGACACGACTGAGTGACTGAACTGAACTGATTTTCATAGAAAATGAGTCCTCCCCTTACTGGCCTCCTGGCTACTTTTTTGAGTTTTTGTTCATTAATTTTTATATTTCCCCCTTTTGATCAAGCTATTTCTCTCAAAGCAACAGTAATCAAGAGTTAATGATTTTGCTTTCAACAGCTTTTCCCCCACATACAAGAAAAGTCTTTCCCTGGGCTTAATGTCCCACATCAGAAGGAAAGTGCACAAACTGAAAACTTACTGATGTCACATTCAATTAATAAGGATTGTTCGGAAGGAAAACTCTTAGGCATATTTTATCAAAAATCAGTGTTATAAAAATCATAGACATTGGAGTAATATGAAGCATTGTATTATAACCAAATAGTTGATGGACAAAATTCCAACAAGCCTGATTCAAATGTCTTAAGGAAGCTCTATCATAAGTTGTCATCAGTTTCAATTCCTGGAAACCTTTACTTAAGTTTACCAGATGATGTGCAGATCCAGTAAGAACTTGATGCTTTCTTTATTTTTGTCCTAGAAATTTTAGAGTCTATTTCCTGGAATTCACTGGCACAAATATGGTTAGCAGTACCTGATAGGAACCTTTCCAGTGAAATTAAAGAGAGTTCTTCTGGAGTCTTTTTCAATAGATGAAATCTCTAGGGTGAAAGGTGTGATGTTCAGGGTATTTTCTCCTGAGAAAACATTGTGAATGATTGCTATATCAAAACATGGTTGCTTTTAATAGAAACAATATGACTTTTGGCTTTTATTTCAGCCAAAACATTTGTTCAGGTTTTCCCAAATGATGCACTGGGAAATTTTGAATGAATTTTTTTGGCAAAATCAATAATATTGGAGAATTTATATTTTTATTACTTGTGTATTAAAAGAACCAAGTGCATTGATGTCCTGTAAATATCTTAAAGTATCAAAGTTTATGAGTTCCAAAATGAGTGGATCTGATATTTAGAAAAACCAAAGAATGTTTTTGGCAAAGGAATTTGACTTTTGCCAATTGAGTATGAAGAGTGTGCTAGACTAAACAGAGAACTGATGGTGGCTAGTGCAATCAAACTCTTATAAAACTGTCTAATTGCACACCCTTTCTTAACTACCTGAGTGGCAAAATAGAGTCCTCAATTATTATATTTTTCTAGAGGATTTCTGTAGGTTAAAGCAATACATTCCAAAAGAATTTTGACCACAGAAGAAGCAGTAACCTGTCTGCAAGGGAAAACTTCAGTCTAGAGTGAAAATATACAAAACATGACTAAACATATATCCATGAGGCTGAGAATGTAGAAAAAGAAAATCCCATTGCTAATATTCAAATGGTTTATTAGGTAGTTGAAAGCATTTGTGAGCAGCATGAACAGGCTTTCTTGTTTTGTACTTTGGACCAATGAGACAGTGAAGTAGGCACTTTTCAGAAACTTGTTAATCTTTCTTCAGCAATATTGACTCATGAATACTATTATTTTGTCATTAGACCATTGGTTTACTGTATGCACAGTGGTTAAGAGTTGGAATTTTAGGCACTTTTGTAATACTGGGTTGCTATTTGGTATAAATAAGAGCTTTCTCTTTTTATCACATTAATGATTGTTGAATATGCAATCTTACTTTTCCTTTATTGAGGCTAAATTGTTGGGTTCTCAGCAAGATTTTTCCCAATGTATCATTTGGGGAAATATCTCTTTGAAACCATGACAGTAGTTTGGCTGCTATTGGTTCTTTTAAGGTCAGCTTTTTTTTTTTTTTTTTCTTTTTGTGGAATGTCAGCAAGAGAATTTCCCCTAGATTTCAGGGAGTCAAGTTAAAAATGCTCTGGAATTTAATAATAGTTAAAGCAGCAGGTAAAAATATCACATCAAATAATTTCTGAATATAAGATAATTTCCAATCTTATTTCTGCTAGATGTATGGAAACCATGTTGCTTCTACAATATTCCAAAATGGTGAGCTACTCCAAAAGTATATTTACTATCAGTTCAGTTCAGTGGCTCAGTGGTGTCCGACTCTTTGTGACCCTATGAATCACAGTAATGCCAGGGCTCTCTCTCCATCACCAACTCCCGGAGTTCACTTAAACTCATGTCCATCGAGTCGGTGATGCCATCCAGCCATCTCACCCTTTGTCATCCCCTTCTCCTCCTGCCCCCAGTTCCTCCCAGCATCAGGGTTTTTCCAATGAGTCAACTCCACGTGAGGTGGCCTAAGAATTGGAGTTTCAGCTGTAGCGTCAGTTCTTCCAAAGAACACACAGGACCAGTCTCCTTTAGCATGGACTGATTGGATCTCCTTGCAGTCCAAGGGACTCTCAAGAGTCTTCTCCAACACCACAGTTCAAAAGCATCAGTTCTTCGGCACTCAGCTTTCTTCACAGNCATCACAAGCACAGAAATTGAAACTGTAATCAGAAATCTTCCAGCAAACAAAAGCCCAGGTCCAGACGGCTTCACAGCTGAATTCTACCAAAAAGTTAGAGAAGAGCTAATACTTATCCTACTCAAACTCTTCCAGAAATTTGCAGAGGGAGGTAAACTACCAAACTCATTCTATGAGGCCACCATCACCCTAATACCAAAACCTGACGAAGATGTATTTCTTTTCCATGGGGATGATCTTGATCCCTGTCTCCTGTACAATGTCACCAACCTCTGTCTATAGTCCACCAGGAACTCTATCTGATCTAGTCCCTTAAACCTATTTCAGTTCCACTGTGTAATCATAAGGTATTTGATTTAGGTCATACATGAATGGCCTAGTGGTTTTCCCTACTTTCTTCAATTTCAGTCTGAATTTGGCAATAAGGATTTCATGATCTGAGCCAGTCNTCTATAGTCCACCAGGAACTCTATCTGATCTAGTCCCTTAAACCTATTTCAGTTCCACTGTGTAATCATAAGGTATTTGATTTAGGTCATACATGAATGGCCTAGTGGTTTTCCCTACTTTCTTCAATTTCAGTCTGAATTTGGCAATAAGGATTTCATGATCTGAGCCAGTCAGCTCCCGGTCTTGTTTTTACTGACTGTATAGAGCTTCTCCATCTTTGGCTGCAAAGAATATAATCAGTCTGATTTCGGTGTTGGCCATCTGGTGATGTGCATATGTAAAGGCTGGAGAGGGTGTTTGCTATGACCAGTGCATTTTCTTGGCAAAACACTATTACCTTTTGCCCTGTTTCATTCTGTATTTCAAAGCCAAATTTTGCCTGTTACTCCAGGTGTTTTTGACTTTCTATTTTTGCATTCCGTCCCCTATAATGAAAAGGACATCTTTGAGGGCTGTTAGTTCTCAAAGATCTTGTAGGTCTTTATAGCATCATTCAATTTCAACTTCTTCAGCATTACCAGTTGGGGCATAGACTTGGATTTCCACGATATTGAATAGTTTGCCTTGGAAATGAACAGAGATCATTCTGTCATATTTGAGATTGCAGCCAAGTACTGCATTTCATATTCTTTTGTTGAATACGATAGCTACTCCATTTCTTCTAAGAAATTCATGCCCACAGTATTATATATAACGGTCATTTGAGTTAAATTCACCCATTCCAATCCATTTTAGTTTGCTGATTCCTAGAATGTCGATGTTCACTCTTGCCATCTCCTATTTAGCCACTTCCAATTTCCCTTAATCCATGGACCTAACATTTCAGGTTCCTATGCAATATTGCTCTTGACAGCATTGGACCTTGCTTCTATCACCAGTCACATCCACAACTGGATATTGTTTTTGCTTTGGCTCCATCCTTTCATTCTTTCTGGAGTTATTTCTCCACTGATCTCCAGTAGCATATTGAGCATCTACTGACCTGGAGAGTTCATCTTTCGGTGTTCTATCATTTTGTCTTTTAAATAACAATGTTATTCTTTAATTTGATTAAAGTTCACAACTTCTCTTGTCTGCATTATGTCTAGCAGGCATATAAGAATTATTTTTAGTAAACTTCACCCTTCTTTAGTTTCAATTGCTCCTGCAGGCATTACTTTTTAATGTTTTCATATTTCTGTGCTCTTTGCATTGAGAAACTTCAGTGATGTTAAGAGAAGTAGGCTTGGAGGCATATGCACAAACACTTCTTTATCTGTATGCAATCTAGAGGCTTTTAAGTAGTGCTTTCTTTAAGAACATTCTTGAAAATTGTCAAAGGTAGTAATATTTCTGGTTAAAAAGTGAACCAACATTGATTGAAAGAACCCTTTCCATAGAGAAGTCTTTTCTTTCTACAATTAATGGATTTTAAACCACAGCCAAAATGTTGAGGAAATATGAATAAAAGTTCAGAAATTCCAAGAGTCAAAGAGTTGTTGGAGGGGTTTTTCTTACCATTTATTTTGGTAGAAGAGGAAAAGCTTTGATGTTTATAAAGAGGTGAGAATTGCACTTATAAAATATTCTGTTAATGGTGAAAAGATGTAGCTATATTCACTATTAATAAATTACAGGTGGAAATTATTCAACTCATTCAATTCAGAGATTTAAATATGAAGTGCACTTTCATATCTTAATCTAAGTTATCCTAAAAATTAAGAAAGGAAAAAGACAGAGAACAGTTATCTAAAACAGAAAGTTTGTTACTGAAAACTCTACAATGTAAGCAGCAATTAGTGAACATTAGGTTCTAATACCATACATCACGATAAGGAGAAGAAACTTCAGGCCAGAACTAAAACATTTCTGTGCAAGTCTTATAAAACTAATTTTGCTAGAATTAACTTACATAAACTCCAGAAATATACTAAATTTAGCAGCAAAGATAAGACTCTCTTATAATTTAGTTGTTATAGCCTATATGAAGGAAACCTAAAACTGATAGGAGATCACTAAAAGCAAGTTGATTATATCTTTAAACTGTTGGTACAGATCCTAACTATTTTTATATTTCTTTCTCCAAATCTACTAATAGGATGAATAAGGGACTTAGAAAACTAGATATCATTCATTTTATTTATCCATGAAAATTCACTCAGGGTATGATTATTTACAATTCTCTATGCTTTTCTATAAAGTATATATACAGAATGTTAGTTCCAATAATTATTTTCATTACACATTATCCATTCAGATTTTTTGAACTACTTGATATTAGATTTTATCCCATTTTTCTTTTTTTTTTCCTTTGACAATTTAATTACATTTCTTTTGGTAGGAATGCAAAATAGTACAGGCACTATGGAGAACAGTGTGGAGATTCCTTAAAACCTGGAAATAGAACTTCCTTATGACCCAGCAATCCCACTGTTGGGCATACACACCAAGGAAGCCAGAATTAAAAGAGACACATGTACCCCAATGTTCATCACAGCACTGTTTATAATATCCAGGATGTGGAAGCAACCTAGGTGTCCATCAGCAGATGAATGGATAAGAAAGCTTTGGTACATATACACAATGGAGTATTACTCAGCCATTAAAAAGAATACATTTGAATCAGTCCTAATGAGGTGGATGAAACTGGAGCTTATTATACAGAGTGAAGTAAGTCAGAAAGAAAAACATCAATACAGTATACTAATACATATATATGGAATTTAGAAAAATGGTAAGGATAACCCTGTATGCGAGATAGCAAAAGAGACACAGATGTATAGAGCAGTCTTTTGGACTCTGTGGGAGAGGGAGAGGGTGGGATGATTTGGGAGAATAGCTTTGAAATATGTATAATATCATATAAGAAACGAATCGCCAGTCCAGGTTTGATGCATGATATTGGATGCTTGGGGCTGGTGCACTGAGACACCCCAGAGGGATGGTACCGGGAGCGAAGGGGGAAGGAGGTTCAGGTTGGAGAACACGTGCATACCTGTGGTGGATTCATGTTGATGTATGGCAAAACCAATACAATATTGTAAAGTAATTAACCTCCAATTAAAATAAATAAATTTATATTAAAAATAAATAAAATAAAATAAGGTACAACATTAGAAAGCAAATTAAAGAGGTTCAAGAAAGTCTGAGGAGATTTGCTATCTAAGCTGTGATGTTACCCTTTAATGTTTCTTCATTTGTCTATCTTTCAAAAATTTCCTGGGATTTATTTTTTTCTAAGTTTATTGATCTTTTGTGCTGAGCTTTATACTGCTATTATTTACTTTAAAATTTATATTCACCCTAAAAGTTTTCCTATTTTGTCTATTATATAAAACAAGCTAAAAAGTTCCTCCTGCTTTCTTCATCTTTTAAACAAACTATGTCATCTCATAAGTTTCTTATTCATTAATCAGTGCCACTTAAGGCTAGAACAAATTTTGGCTTCAACACTGAGGGCTTGTGGAAAAGATATTTTTAATTTCCATAATATCTAGAGTACTGCATGAGTAGAATTATCCAGGATCAAAAAAATGGATGGTTATAGAATTTATTTTACTATCCCTTTGCTCAATTTTAATCCAATAACACAGTATTATGCAGGGGGAAAGGTCAATTTACCCCATTTAAAGATGAAAATGAAAATAAAAGAGAAAACAAAACAGCACCAAAGTTATCATGTGCATTGAGTTAATGTGTTTCCTATTGAAGAAGACACTAAGTAAAATTGCTCAATGACTCTATAAAGGGAAATAACAATCTGCTCAGTATCTCATTCTGGCTTTCAAAGGGAAAGTATCATTAAAGTAAAAATGAAATTCTTTCTTTACGCATTGAAATAAAATAATCAATTTTTTTTAATTGTAATAAAAGTTTTTAACAATCCTTGATCTTGGTCTATAAAAGCAAAATAGTGATATTTGGTTATCTGTGTTTTTCTAACTAGCATATTGTAATGAAAGAAAATGCAATTATTGTTTCATTGTATTTTTCCACTCCTGATTAAGAAAGAATTGCATTTTATATCTTAACTGAAAAACAGAATCAATTACATATTGTAGAGGCCAAAATAAGAGATTATTAAAAGAGGAATATTGTATATGGCATATTTCATTAAATTATTCTTAGGTTGACATATACAAATTGGCAAATGTTAAGGCCTTATATTAGGCTCTATAGACAGAGCTCAATTATGCTTTCCTCCAGAAGATCTCAGTCTCGTATGTTCTCTGGGTTTAGGATACTTGCAATGCTTCTGGACTCTAATTGACTCGGTGATGGCTTATGTCATTCCAAAGTTCTTGTTTTTGCTGGTATGACTGAGAATAAGGGTGTCATTAGTAAGCAAACCACACCATTCATCTAAAAAAGAAGCAAGAGAAGCAGCAAGAGAAACAGGTCTTGAACACCTGTCCAGTGACATTAATACCTCCAAACCTCTGGCTTTTCCAAGGTCTCCTGGAGGAGCCAGGGAATATAAATAGAGGTACCAATGAAAAGCAGGGGAGAGGAAGAATCCAACAGAAAAATAGCTTGTCCTTATTCATGACTGTTGAGAAACAATAGCTTTATTGCAGACTTCTATCGTGAACTATAAATCAGCTATTTCCTTAAGACTTATATTCAGCCTACAGTGCATCTCCTGGTGTTTATTTTGCTTCTTCACTCTCCTCAGCCTTGCATCATTTCCCCTTTTCTCTCAATCTGCCCTCTCTGGGATAGCATCTTCTAAAATAGTGTTGGTTTGAAAATGTGCTTTCTGATCTGCCTCCTGAAAAAAGCTATTTTTCTTTTCTTGACTATCCTCTTGATGAGCAGGTTAAGGTTTCTATGAAATAATTTATTACTTTTTCCTACTAAATTACAATTTTCATGATTTTGGCACCTTTATTCATGTCACTTTTGAGGAAGAAAGATAAGCAAATGTCATTTGTGAGTGAGGAATTTTCTAAAGAATGCTATTATGATTATTTCTCCTTGAAAATATTAAGTAAATAGTATTCACAAAAGGTCTATTTTTAATACAAAATGAATCAGTGATAGCCTTGTACTGTTAAGCATTAACATGTCACAGAAATATCTTAAAACCCAGCTATTGTTTAGTCTCTTATCTTTTATCAACAGCCATTAAAGCAAGGACATTTAAACTTCTAATTATTTTAGTGATTTTAAGAGAAGATAAGACAGTAAACAATAACTCCCAATTCTGATATACAAATATTGTGGAAGGTATTCATTAAGAAACTTCCCTTTGTAGGTAGTGTTGGCATAAAATACTACTCCAAACCGTTTCCCCATATGGCCTGAAATGATCTCACATTAGCAAAAATATTACGCAATTCCACTTCTTCAGCATTATCTACAAACAGAAAATAAAGAAACTACCAAAAAGTTACTGGGAAAAAGATAGAGGAAAAAAATACAATTGCATAGTTCTAACATTCTCCTAACCATTCCTACCCTGACACAGAACTTAATAGCAAAAGAAGAATAAATGTGAGAAATAGATATATATGGGACATTACAGATGAATCTTGAAAGTGAGGTGCTAAAAGATGAACACCATCCTACCTATAAAAAATCCTTAAAATATGAATAACAAGGCATATCAGACTATGAAAACTACACAGAACAAGTTCAAAGTATGCAATCCTTAAAGGGACAAACATCATAAAACATTCCAGGCATTTGGTGTAAAGAGACATGTTCTATAATGAAGTGAGCTAATTAAAAAGGACATGTAAAGTACAAAGTGATAAGCTGATTCCATAAATCTGGAAAAGAGAAAAAATTCAAAGGGAGAGAAGAAGTGTCCTTTGGTAATTAAATATGAAGAAAGAAGAATAGGGAGATTCAGGATATTCCAATATAAAACAAAATCACAATCCATGACACCAGACTAAAACATAAGCAAACAAATGTCTTGCTAAAGCCACTGGGACTTAAATGACAAAAAAATTTATTCTCAAATTAGGAACCACATAAACACATTAATATAAATATGAAATGAACCAAAGTATAAACTCTAAAGAAATATTGCAGAAAATCTAAGAAACTAAGTCAAAATAAGGAAAAATAAAAATGAAACAAGGGAAAACTGTAAACTGTATTTCATATAGATTTAAATATAGTCAAGCAAACATTTTAATGTGAATAATGACCTTGTAGGATAAATTTTTTAAAGTACACAAGATATTGTTCAGTAGCTCAGTGATGTCCAAAGCTTTGTCACCCAATAGACTGCAACACACCAGGCTTCCCTGTCCATCATCAACTCCAGGGGTAGGTTCAAACTCATATCCATCGATTCAGTGATGCCATTCAACCATTTCATCTTCTGTCGTCCACTTCTCCTCCTGCCTTAAGTCTTTAGAAGCATCAGTGTCTTTTCCAGTAAGTCTGCTGTTTGCATCAGGTGGCCAAATTATTGGAACTTCAACTTCAGCATCAGTGCTTCCAATGAATATTCAGGACTGATTTCCTCTAGCACTGACTGGTTTGATCTCCTTGTAGCCCAAGGGACTCTCAAGAGTCTTCTTCAACACCATAGTTTGAAATCATCAGTTCTTCAGTGCTCAGCCTTTTTTATGGTCCAACTCTCACATCCATACAGGACTACTGGAAAAACCATAGCTTTGACTATACAGATCTTTGTCAGCAAAGTAATGTCTCTGCTTCGTAATGTGCTGTTCAGAATGCCATAGCTTTTCTTTCAAGGAACAAGTGTCTTTTAAGTTCATGGCTGCAGTCACCATTTGTAGTGATTTTGGAGCCCAATATAATAAAGTCTTTCACGATTTCCATTGTTTCCCTGTCTACTTGCCATGAACTGATGGGACTGACTTTACACATGGACATCACAAAATGGTCAAAAATCAAATTGGTTACATTCTTTGTAGCTGAAGATGGGAAAGCTGTATGCAGTCAGCAAAAACAAGACCTGGAGCTAACTGTGGCTTAAATCATCAGCTTCTCATAGCAAAATTCAGGCTTAAACTAAACTGGGAAAAATACAAGGCCAGCTAGGTATGATTTAAATCAAACCTCATATGAATTCACAGTAGAGGTAGTAAATAGATTCAAGGAACTAGATCTAGTTAACAGTATGCTGAAGAACTATGGACAGAGGTAAAAAGTATTGTATAGGAAGTGACAAACAAAACCATCCCAAATAAAAAGAAAAGCAAGAAGGCAAAGTGGTTATCTGAGGAGCCATGACAAACAGAAGAATGAAGAGAAGCAAAAAGCAAGGAGAGAGAGATACATCCAATTAAATGCAGAGTTCCAAAGAATCGCTGGAAAACACAAGAAGCCCTTCTTCAATGAACAGCGTTTAATAATAGAAGAAAGCAACAAAAGGGGAAAGCCTAGAGATCTCTTCAGGAAAACTGGAAACATCAAAGGAGCATTCTGCCCAAAGATGGGCACAGTTAAGGGTAAAAATGGCAGAGACCTAATAGACACTGAAGAGATCAAGATGGGATAGAAAGACTACATGGAAGAAATGTATAAAAAAGATCTTCCTGAACGAGATTACTATGACGGTGTGGTTAGTTACCCAGAGCCAGACATTCTGCAGTTTGAAGTTAAATGGGTCTTAAGAAGCCCCGCTGTTAAGAGTGCCAGTGGATGCGATGAAATTCCAGCAGAACTATTCAAATCCCTAAAGGATGATACCATCAAGATTTTATACTCATTATATTAGTAAATCTGGAAGATCCAGCAGTGGCCACAGGACTTGAAAATGTCACTCCTCATCCCAGTTCCCAAGAAGGGTAGTACCAAATAATTTGCTAACCATCAGACAAAATCACACTCATCTCCGATTCTAGTAAGGGCATGCTTAAAATCTTGCATGTTAGGTTTCAGCATCATATGCACCAAGAACTTCCAGATGTACAAGCTGGGTTTAGAAAAGGAAGAAGAATTAGAGATGGAATTGCCAACAATCCCTTGATTATAGAGAAAGCAAGGGAATTTCAGAAAAACATCTCTCTGTTACATTGGTTATGCTAAAGCCTTTGACTGTGTGGATCATGACAAACTATGGAAAACTCTTAAAGAAATAGGGATACCAGACCATCATACCTGTCTTCTGAGAAACCTATAGGAGGGTCAAGAAGCAACAGTTAGAACCCTGAATGGAACAACTGATTGATTCAAGACTGAGAACAGAGTAAGCCAGGACTGTTTCCTGTCACCCTATTTGTTTAACCTATACACCGAGCACATCAGGAGAAATGCCAGGCTGGATGATTTACAAGCTGGAATCCAGATGCGGGGGAATCATCAAC
Organism: Neotragus moschatus; assembly: GCA_006410615.1. NCBI lineage: Eukaryota > Metazoa > Chordata > Mammalia > Artiodactyla > Bovidae > Neotragus > Neotragus moschatus. The sequence goes on from SJYA01001729.1 coordinate 1,135,889, forward strand.
AACCTCATATATGTGAATGATATCAATCTAGTAGCAGAAAGTGAAGAGGAACTAAAGAGCCTTTTGATGAAGGTGAAGGAGGAGGAGAGTAAAAGAGCTAGCTTAAGACTAAATAATAAAAAGAAAAAAAAAACACAAAAAATTAAGATTATGTCATCCTCTGCCAATACTACATGGTAAATAGATGCAGAAAATGTGGAAGTAGTGACAGATTTTCTTTTCTTATTTTTCAAAATCATCACAGACGTTGACTATAGCCAAGAAATCAGTTGATTGCTTCTTGGCAAGAAAGCAATGACCAACCTAGACAGAATGTTGAAAAGCAGAAACATTAATCTACCAACAAAGGTCCATATAGTCAATACTATGGTCTTCCCAGTGGTCACATATGGTTGTGAGAGCTGGACCATAAAGGAGGTAGAACCCCAAAGAATGATGCCTTCAAACTATGGTGCTGGAGAAGACTCCTGAAAGTCCCATGGAGAGAAAGATCAAATCAGTCAATCTTAAGGGAGATTGACCCCGAATATTCATTGAAAGGACTGATACTGAAACTGAAGCTTCCATATTTTGATCATCTGATGGAAGCAAAATCATTGGAAAAGTCTCTGATTATGGGAAAGATTGAGGGCAGAAGGAGGAGAGGGCACCATAGAATAAGATGAGTGAATGGCATCACTGATGCAATGAACATGAACCTGGGCAAACTCTGGGAGATAATGAGGAACAAGTGAGACACGGTGTGCTGCAGTCCATGGGATCACAAAGAACTGTACACTGGGTGACTGACGACAACAACAATGATGGGATGAGATACCAGGTCTTTGGTGCTCAGTGTTTTTTATGGTCCAACTCTCATATCCATATGTGACTATTGAAAAAACCATAGCTTTGACTATGCAGACCTTTGTTGACAGAGTAATGTCTCTACTTTTTCATACACTGTCTTGGTTTGTCATAGCTCTTCTTCCAAGGAACAAACATCTTTAAATTTCATGGCTGCAATCACATTCACAGTGGTTTTGGAGCCCAAGAAATTCAAGTCTTTCCCTGTTTCCATTGTTTCCCCTTCTATATGCCATGAAGTGATAGGACTGGATGCCATGATCTTAGTATTTTGAATATTGAGTTTTAAGCCAGCTTTTTCACCCTAGTCTTTAACTTTCATCAAGAAGCCCTTTAGTTCCTCTTCCTTTCTGCAATGAGGCTAGTATCATTTGTATATCTGAAGTTGTTATTTCTCCTGGAAATCTTTATTCCAGCTTGTGAGTCATCCAACTCACATTTTGCATGATGTATTTATTACTCTGCATATAAATTAAAATGTGTGGTGACAATATACAGCCTTGACATACTTCCCCAATTTGGAACCAATCAGTTATTCTATATCTGATTCTGTTATTTCTTGACCTGCATACAGGTTTCTCCAGAGACAGGTAAGATGGCCTGGTGTTCCTGTCTCTTTAAGAATTTTCCACAGTTTGTTATGATCTACACAAAGGCTTTAGCGTAGAATATGAAGAAGTAAATGTTTTGTTTTGTTTTGTTTAATTCTCTTGCTGTTCCTATGATTCAGTGGATGTTGATAATTTAATTTTTGGTTTCTCTGCCTTATCTAAATCCACTTTGTACATATGCAAGTTCTCAGTTCATGTACTGTTGAAGTCCAGGCCCAGCTTGGAGGATTTGGGGCACGACTTTGCTAGCAAGACAAAAAATAAATAAATAAATAAATAAAACACTTATTTGAACTTTGAAATAAAATGAATGGAAAAGAAGAAAATTTTCAGAAGAACAAAGAATTAGAAAATTCCTAAGAGAGAAAGCATGTGCTCAGTCACTCAGTCATGTCTGTCTCTTTGCAATCCCATGGACTGTAGCCCACCAGGTTCCTCTCTCTATACAACAATGGAACAGGTTGCCACTTCCTCCTCCAGGGGATCTTCCCGACCAAGGGATCAAACCCGTGTCTCCTGTATCTCCTGTATTTACAGATGGATTCTTTACCACTGAGCCACTTGAGAAATTCAAGGGAAAATATACTCAAATAAATTTTCATTATGAAACATGGAGGGCAATCGGTGGAGTGGAAAATGTCATAGAAGCTGAAGAAAAAATGGAACAGTGAAAACAGAAGGCAAAGGCAGAATAATACCTGAATTATTGGCATCATTTAAGAAGAAAAGGAGAAAAATGGGACAGTATTAATACTTAAATCAATATCCCAAGTAAACATAGTAGAGGTTAAAAAAGAGAATATAAAAAAGTAAAAGGGCTCACTGTATATTTGGGAAAATCACCAAGAATGATCAACTCTAAGACATATCATAGTGAAACTATGAGCTTTCAAAGGTTAAATTCCTCAAGAACTTGGAACAAGAAAACAAAATAATTGAGAGTAATGAAAAGTTACAGTGGCAAAATTATTTTCAAAACATTAGCATGCATAAAAACAGGACAGTGTTTCTTTAAAAAATAAAATGGGAAATGTGATACAAATGAGATCCAAATACTTTTATACCCAAGAAATATTCTTTAAATACCAGAACTAGTTTTCAACATAAAGGAACTGAGAGAATTAAACATCCATCAACATCTTGAGGAATACACTAAACTGGTAGTCAGAATACATTACATATGAAGGGCCAGATAGTATCAATAGTTTAGGGTTTGTAAGTCTCTTTTAAAATTACTCAACTCAACCACTGTACTGCAAATGTTTTGCAGGATATTTGGGCTTATCTAAAATGCTTATTGAGACATTTGGTCCACAATTCACTCAGTCATGTCCAACTCCTTGCAATCTCATGGACTGCAGCCCACTACGTTCCTCTGTGCATGGGATTTTCCAGGCAAGAATATTGGAGTGGCTTGCCATTTCCTTCTCTAGAGAATCTTCCCAACTCAGTGATCAAACCTGGGTCTCCTGCATTTCAGGCAGATTCTTTACTGACTGAGTTACCAGGGAAGTTCTCATTACATAATACAAATATTTAACTTATTTAGAACTTTATTTGCATGGCAGAAAATAAAGAATAAATAAAGAACCTCTTGATGAAAGTGAAAGAGTAGAGTGAAAATGCTGGTTTAAAGCTCAACATTCAAAAAACGAAGATCACAGCAAATGATCACATGGCAAATACTTCACCATGGCAAATAGATGGGGAAACAACAGAAACAGAAACAAACTTAATTTTCTTGGGATCCAAAATCACTGCAGATGGTGACTGCGGCCATGAAAAAAAAAAAAAGACACTTGCTCCTTGGAAGAAAAGTTATGACCAACCTAGACAGCATATTAAAAAACAGAGACATTACTTCACTGACAAAGGTCCATCTAGTCAAAGATATGATTTTTCTAGTAGTCATGTGTGGATGTGAGAGTTGCACTATGAAGAGAAAGCTGAGTGCTAAAGAACTGATACTTTTGAACTGTGGTATTGGAGAAGACTCTTGAGAGTCCCTTGGACTTCAAGGAGATCCAACCAGTCCATCCTAAAGAAAATCGGTCCTGAATACTCATTGGATGGACTGATGCTGAAGCTGGAACTTCAATACTTTGGCCACCTGATGTGAAGAACTGACTCCTTGGAAAAGACCCTGATGCTGGAAAAGATTGAAGACAAGAGAGGAAGGGGATGGCATAGGATGATAAGTTTGGATGGCATCACCGACTCAATGGATATGAGTTTGAGTGAGCTCTGTGAGTTGATGATGGACAGGGAAGCCTGGCATGCTGCAGTCCATGGGGTCGCAAAGAGTTGGACACAACTGAGCAACTGAACTGAACTGAGACAAATTCTGAATTTCACATTTAATCTTATTTTTCTCTGTCATGAAATTCAGCAGGGTGACTCTTAGGTTGGTGAGTAACTATCCTCAAGTATGTATTCACTTAAGCACTGGCTTTATATTCATTATATCTGTTAACAATTGTGGTAATAGCAATTTGATTTTTATCAGTATTGTTAGGCAGAGAAAGCAATGGCACCCCACTCCAGTACTCTTGCCTGGAAAATCCCATAGACAGAGGAGCCTGGTAGGTTGCAGTCCATAGGGCTGCTAAGAGTTGGACATGACTGAGAGACTTCACTTTCACTTTTCATTTTCATGCATTGGAGAAGGAAATGGCAACCCACTCCAGTGTTCTTGCCTGGAGAATGCCAGGGGCGGGGGAGACTGGTGGGCTGCTGTCTATGGGGTCGCACAGAGTTGGACACGACTGAAGTGACAGTAGCAGCAGCAGGATTGTTAGGAAGTTTATGGCCATGTTGAAGTGTGATCATCAAAAACCTGAGTGACAACTTGTTCAAACAATTTGCTGTTTTTTTTTTTTTAACTTCAATAAATCTATAAATCAAGAATGATACATCATGAGTATTTGAAATGTGCTCTTCCAGATTTCCACTATTGTATGTTCCACCATTTAGTACTAATGTTTATTATCATTCCAACTTTATGGTGACAATCTTGGAATTTTTGGTCTTCTGCTTTACCATACCTTCTACAGACATATGTTTTCTCAACATAATCCATTGAATAATCTAAATTTTCTCCTACATTCTCCAAAATGTACTCAAAAGTTTCATTTACATCTTCCAGAGGCACAAATAGGAGCCAAAATAAGTGCAAATGGATGTGAACTTATGAGTATTACTCTGTTGTCATATTCTCACATGTCAGACCCAAAGAAGATATTTTTCACCACAGTGATTGTGAAAAGTGAAACAAGCATCATTTTACATGTGTATTTGGTAGGAGTAGTTGAATCACATTCATATTTGCAATTTTAAAATCTATCATTCACAATGAAGAGTCAGTGGGTTAATGTCAAGGCCTTTTTTTCTTCCTTGCAAATGGAAAACACACACACACTCTAACACACACACACATATATATCTTCTTACCTTTTCATTGTTAACTTATAACTCAACAATATAGTATAACCCAACACTACACCAGGCACAGAATGAACTGTGTCTGTGCTATCCTGAAGGTGCCATTACTGAATAATATGGTACTGGTACTTAAATAACAAATATTACCATAAATTGTACAAATGATAATTCTTTTGTCATCTTGAACTCGGAAATTGTGCATAGGAAATGGTTGTCTGCATCTGGTTACTTTATACTCCTCTAGAATTTCGATTCCGTGCAGTTGAGTTTAATTAATCTGTCAATGTTTAGTTTGAACTCTACTTGACTCTTTAGTTGCTGTTACCATTATTAGAATCATCATCAATACCACGAAGAGTTCTTTGAACATCTGCAATGTTGCATTTGATTCTTCTTTTATATGATATTTTACTCTATTTATTATGTCTCCATCAACACCAATATTGTACTGGTGTCTTCCTGCCCCCTCTTGAGTGATATTAATGTTATCCAAATCCTGATTAATTGTACATCAGTCAATGCTGATATGCTTTTCTTCTCAGCACTAATATGTTTTACTCCTACCTCTGTTAAAGAAATATAAATAAACGTATTTGTGCCATTGGTTCCTGTTTTTGTGAGTATGCTATTTCTGCCATATTCCACTGAGAATTTTCAAAAGATGATATCATACTGTTAAACAACAGAAAAAAAGGTGTTTTTTTTTTTTTTTTTCCTGTAGCTGTCTGACCAAATGTCACTCATTTATTGGTAGGGAAAACTTTACTAATATCTTATGAATTTAACACCTAGTTTGTCCAGGCTGATAGGATGNCAGGGAGAAAAACCCTGAGATTTGACTCGTCCTTGCCCATCAAAATCTCCTGCTGCATGACCTTGTCATAGGTGGGATTCCTCACGCTGGCTCCTGGCAGTGATGGACAGGGAGGCCTGGTGTGCTGCGGTTCCCTGGGTCACAAAGAGTTGGACACAACTGAGACACTGAACTGAACTGCTCATCGAAAAAAGAAAAAAAAAAAAATCTATGATAAACTTATGCAGCATATTAAAAAGCAGAGACATTACTTTGTTGACCAAGGTCTGTATAGGCCAAACTACAGTTTTTCCAGTAGTCATGTATGGATGTGAGGATTTGACTATAAAGACTGAGTGCAGAAAAATGGATGCTTTTTAACTGTGGTGTTGGAGAAGATTCTTGAGAGTTCCATGGATTACAAGGAGATCAAACGAATCATCATAAAGGAAGTCATTCCTGAATATTCATTTGAAAGACTGATGCTGAAGCTGAAGCCTCAATAATTTGGCCACTTGATATGAAGAGCCGACTCATTGGAAAAGTACCTGATTTGGGGAAAAATAGAAGGCAAGAGGAGAAGGGGACAACAAAGGACAAGATGGCTGGATAGTATCACTGACTCAAAAGACATGAATTTGAGCAAGCTCTGAAAGATACTTAAGGACAGGGAAGCCTGTGATGCTGCAGTCCATGGGTCGCAAAGAGTTGGACACGACTGAGTGACTGAACAACAACAATTAGAAAATATGATAATTTATGCTACTTTCAATACAAAACAGATTAAGTGGACAAAAACAAGTCAGGAAATAAAAAATATAAGCAACAGAATAAATGGAGTACATTTTTAATATATCTATTGAAATCCACATCCTGATCATAAAGAATACATATTCTTCTACTTGTCATTATGCATTCACAAAAAGTGTTCTTATATTAGATTACAAAGAAAATATGCACTTCTGGAGAAGGCAATGGCACCCCACTCCAGTACTCTTGCCTGGAAACTCCCATGGATGGAGGAGCCTGGTAGGCTGCAGTCCATGGGATCGCTGAGAATTGGACACAACTCAGTGACTTCGCTTTCACTTTTCACTTTCATGCATTGGAAAAGGAAATGGCAACCCACTCCAGTGTTCTTGCCTGGAGAATCCCAGGGATAGGGGAGCCTGGTGGGCTGCCGTCTATGGGGTCACACAGAGTCGGACACGACTGAAGCGACTTAGCAGCAGCAGCATGCACTTCCTAAAGTAGCAATATTATTAAAAATTCTGATTATAATGCAATTAAACTAGAATTAACTAATAAAACCAAAAACATGGTTCCATTCATATGGAAAAAAAATCTTCTAGTTGAAAAAGTTTTTTTAGCTGAAAAAAATGGAGCATAAAATAAAATAAAACAGAAGTTTTTTAAACAAAAAAGTTTATATAACTGTATCTGTAAATTCATGTAAACTGGTGAGGAAGGTAAATTATTTTCATGAAACACTTTGATAGAAATAAAAGAATCAGATGTAAATAATCAAAGTTCCTGCTCAAAACCTAGACTATATCAATCAAAAAAGTAAAAGAGAGCACAAAGAAATAAATAATGAAGAAATATAAATTAATAAAGTACAGAATGGGAAAAAAAACCTAATAGGTCAAATCTCTGGTTTATCAAAAACTTTTAAGAAAATATACAAACCATTGGGTAACTTTATCAGGAAGAAAATGGATGAGCAAGAATATGCACCATAAGAAATAACAAGCAGAAAATAACTATTGCAAAAGGAAAAATTCAAAAAAATTCAAAATTAATGTTAAAGTGTTTAAATATACCAATATTCACAAGAAGAAATAAAGATACTAAGGCATACCCTTATGAAAAATGTACCATGCTCAGACACTTTTACAGAGTAATTCTACCAAGTCTTCAAAGATCAGGTTGTCCTAATACTCTATTATTTACTTCAGGTCATTGAAAAAAGAAAGAATTTTTCTAATTATTCTTAACATGCAATGATAAATATAACACAATAAAGGAAACTGAAGAACAATATTTATTATACAGAAATTGAAAAAAAATAGAAACACAATTCAATATCACATTAAGAAATGCATGATTCTCAAGTGGGATTTATATCAGGAATGCAAAGTTTCTTTAATATTAGAAAGTTCGTTAACATCACACAAGTTATAAATATATCTAAGGAATATATATCATTATCTTCATACATCCAGAGGAAGCCTGCAGCAAAATTTAGCATCTACTGTTGACAAAAATATTCAAGAAAATAGGAACTGAGGGTTGTATTTCTAAGATGATATTGTTTTAGCTTTAAAGTCAGCATATTCTTTCATGAGAAAATCCTAGAGGCATATACAATAACATTAGGAGCACAGCCAGAACATCCACTTTTTCTATTGTATTCAACATAGCACTAAAGTTACTTGTCAATGAAATTTGTCAAAAAAAAAAAAATGGAATACATGCCTTAGGGTGGGTAGAAATAAGCAAAACTATCTCTAATTATAGAGGATATGAAAGTATATCTGGAAAACTCCAGAAAAATAATGGTAAAAAAATTTAAACAACAATATCATGAAGTAAATTAGCAAGATATAAAATTAGCATACACATATTTATATACACAAATAAAGTGAAAAGATAATAGTAAATACTATTTCATTTATTCAAAAAGTACTTAAGAATAAATTTAACATGAAAAGTGCAAAACTGATATTTATGAGGTTATAAAACACTCTTGAAAGACATAAAATACATTTGAAGAATACTTGAATGATAGGAAGATATAATATGACAATTGCCATTCTCCTTCAGTTCACTTCAGTTCAGTTGCTGAGTCATGTCCAACTTTGTGAACCCATGGACTGCAGCACAACAGGTCTCCCTGTCCATCACCAACTCCTGGAGTCTACTAATTCATCTCCATTGAGTCACTGATGTCATCCAACCATCACATCCTCTGTCATCCCCTTCCCTCCTGCCTCATTCATGACCAGCAACAGGGTCTTTTCAAATAAGGCAGTTTTTCGCATCAGATGGCCAAAATATTGGCGTTTCAGCTTCAGCATCAGTCCTTCCAATGAATATTAGGCACTGATTTCCTTTAGGATAGACTGGTTGGATCTCCCTGAGGTCCAAGGAACTCTCAAGAGCCTTTTCCAACACCACAGTTCAAAAGCATCAGTTCTTCAGCATTCAACTTTCTTTATAGTCCAACTCTCATGTCCATACATGACTACTGGAAGAACCATAGCCTTGATTAGACAAAACTTTGTTGGCGAAGTAATGTCTCTGCTTTTCAATATGCTGTCTAGGTTGATCATAACCTTTATTCCAAGGAGCAAGCATCTTTCAATTTCATGACTGCAGTCACCATGTGCAGTGATTTTGGACATTCAAAAAATAAAGTCTGTCACTGTTTCCACTGTTTCCCCATATATTTGCCATGAAGTGATGGGACTAGATGCCATGATTTTAGTTTTCTGAATGTTGAGCTTTAAGCCAATATTTTCACTCTCCTCTTTCACTTTCATCAAGAGGCTCTTTATTTCTTCTTCATTTTCTGCCATAAGAGTGGTGTCATCTGCATATCTGAGGTTATTCATATTTCTCGTGACAAACTTGATTCCAACTTGTGCTTCCTCCAGCTCAGCGTTTCTCATGATATACTCTGCATATAAATTAAATAAGCAGAGTGACAATATACAGCCTTGATGTACTCCTTTTCCTATTTGGAACCAGTCTGTTGTTCCATGTCCAGTTCTTTTTTTTCCCCCCTTTTTTTAAATTTTTTTAAAATTTAAATTTACTTATTATAGTTGGAGGTTAATTGCTTTACTGTTGCTTCCTGACCTGCATACAGGTTTCTCAAGAGGCAGGTCATGTTGTCTGGGATTCCCATCTCTTGAAGAATTTTCCACAGTTTGAGGTGATCCACACAGTCAAAGGCTTTGACATAGTCAATAAAACAGAAATATATGTTTTTCTGGAACTCTCTTACTTTTTCAATGATCCAACAGATGTTGGCAATTTGATCTCTGGTTCCTCTGCCTCTTCTATAACCAACTTGAACAGCTGGAAGTTCATGGTTCACGCATTGTTGAAGCCTGGCTTGGAGAATTTTGAGCATTATTTATCTAGCCTGTGAAATGAGAAGAATTGTGCAGTCATTTGAGCATTCTTTGGCATTGATTTTCTTTGGAGTTGGAACGAAAACTGACCTTTTCCAGTCCTTTGGCCACTGTTACTTTTTCCAAATTTGCTGGTGTATTGAGTGCAGCATTTTCACAGCGTCATCTTTTAGAATTTGAAATAGCTCAACTGGAATTCCATCACCTCCACTAGCCTTTTTCATAGTGATGCTTTCTAAGGCCCACTTGACTTCACATTCCCAGATATCTGGCTCTAGGTGAGTGATGACATCATCATGATTATCTGAGTCATGAAGGTCTTTTTTGTATAGTTCTTCTGGATATTTTTACCACCTCTTCTTAATATCTTCTACTTCTGTTTGGTCCATACTATTTCTGTCCTTTATTGAGCCCATCTTTGCATGAAACATTCCACTGGTATCTCTAAATTTTTTTTGAAGAGATCTCTATTCTTTCCCATTCCATTGTTTTCCTCTTCTTCTTTGTACTGATCACTGAGGAAGACCTTCTTATCACTGAGGAAGGTTTGCTATTCTTTGGAACTCTGAATTCAAATGGATATATTTTTCCTTTTCTCCGTTATTTTTCACTTCTCTTCTTTTCACAGCTGTTTTAAAGCCTCCTCAGACAGCCATTTTGCCTTTTTGCATTTCTTTTTCTTGGCGATGGTCTTGATCACTGTCACCTGTACCATCCCATGAACTTCCATCCACCATTCATCAGATACTCTGTCTATCAGATCTAATCTCTTAAATCTGTATCTCACTTCCACTGCAGCTGCTACTGCTGCTGCTAAGTCGCTTCATTCATGTCCGACTCTGTGCGACCCCATAGACGGCAACAGACCAGGCTCCACCGTCCTGGGATTCTCCAGTGTATAATCATAAAGGATTTGATTTATATCATACTTGATAAGTCTAGTGGTTTTCTCTACTTTCTTCAATTTAAGTCTTAATTTGGCAATAAGGAGTTCATGATCTGGGCCACAGTCATCTCACGATCTTGATTTTGCTGACTGTATATAGCTTCTCCACCTTTAACTGCAAAGAATATAATCAATCCGATTTTGATGTTGACCATTTGATGATGTCCGTGAGTCAAGTCTTCTCTTGTGTTATTGGAAGAGGATTTTTGCCATGACCAGTGCATTCTCTTGGCAAAATTCTATTATCTTCTTCCTTACTTCATTCTGTACTCCAAGGCCAAATTTGCCTGTTACTCCAGGTGTTTCTCGACTTCCTATTTTTGCATTCCAGTCCCTTGGAATGGACTGAAAAGGACTGAAAAGTCCCTGAAAAGGACTTCTTAAGACATTCTCCTTAAGACTTTAAAGAATTAAATGCAGTTTCATTACAAATATGTTTGCTTGTGGGTTCATGCTCAGTTGTGTCTGATTCTTCAATCCTGTGGATTGTAGCCTGCCAGGCTTCGGTCCATGGAACTTTCCAGGCGAGAATACTGGAGTGGGTTGCCATTTTCTATTCCAGGGGATCTTCTTGACCCAGGGATCAAACCCACGTCTCCTGTGTCGCCTGCCTCAGTAATAAGATTTTTTACCACTTGAGCCACTGGGAATCCTCTATTTGTTACAAATACCAACAAACTAACACTTTACATGGCCAAGCAAGTTTGTACAAAATGTCATATGCAGAAATAAAATATCCAAAAATGGCCAGAAAACTACCTAAAAGTATCTACAAAGGATGTGAAACTCTACTAGATATTAAAGCTTCCAGTAAAACTAAAGTGATAAATAGGCTAAATAATAATGAATAAAAAATAATAATAAGCTAAAGAGAACAATAAAGGACAAAAGAGACAGTCAAGTAGAACAGAACGCCCAGATTTAAACTCAAATAACTGTTAAGGTGATAGGAAAAAAAATTGGCTGAAATGAACCTTGTTATATTGAATTCAAGTCCAGTATATCAGTATAATTTGAATGGTGATAAGTCCAGATAGATAGGTAGTTAGGTGGATAGATAGATCGATAGATAGATAGATAATAAATAGATGTAGGATCTCACTGGAAAAACAAAATAGTCAACCTCAAAATTATCCAAATGACAAACTAGAATAAATGGTATTGTTAAATAAAATAAGCACCTGAATATTTGTATTTTCATAAATACAAATGTTTATATATTCATAAATATATGAGTACATATGTTCCATACTGAGCTGAATCAATAAATGATTAAAAATGGATCAAGCAGAGTGACTGGTCTTCTTTAATGTGCAAGAGGTGAAACAGAAAATCATTATTTGGTAAAAATCACCATAATAATTAATTAACACAGCAGCCATTGATGAACATTAAAATAAGTGGGAAAAGTATGAGGATAAAAAATAGTACAATTTCAAGGTATATACACAAGTTATTTACTAACCACAAAGGGAATTACAGTAACTTTGCAGCATAGAACCATGGAGAAACCACCTTGCACAAGCCATCAAGGTCAACATTACCAATAATACAATATACCAACATCAGTGTGGGATGTAATGCATTGAGAAGGATATGTGGTCATTTCTATGACAATTTTGTCTGGAAAGCATAATCTTAGTCCATTCATGAGAAAACATGAGACAAATGCAAACTAAGGGACATCTGGAGAAATAAAACCAAAAAAAACTAATCATCAATGCTCTTCAAAAGTATCAAGGTCATGAAAACAAGGAATGAATGAGGAAATGTGTGAAGACAGTAGGAAACTAAGGAGAATAAATAAACACAAACAATGTGGGACCCTAAATGGGATGACAGAATATATATAAAAATTACACTAGTGAAGAAAGTAGCAAAATTTGAAAACTATTTATTAGTGCAAGTTTTAATTTCCTAGCTGTGTTATTTGTGTGATGGTTATGTGTCAGTAAGATGCTAATATTAAGTGAGGAGATATAGGGAAATTCTCTCTACTATTTCTGCAATTTTTATGTATGTCTAAAATTAATTTCCTCAAAAGTGTTTTAAAGTTTTTTGAAAAATTAAAAAAGATACTAACTTACTTCTAATAGGTAGAAAAGCTGGTAATTCTTTTCTATTCTGTATTCCTTTTGTTTGTATGAGACTCAGAAATACAAACTCACAAATATAGTTCTCCTAGAATAGCAAAACTGGAGACTGCTTCAGATGAAGTACAGTCCAGATTGTGTCATAAATATGACACCAATTGTAAAGTATAAGTTTCTGGGGGAGAAACACGTCTGGAACAAAAGGATGTCATGCACTAGGATCAAATATGTTGTATATATATAATCTTGATATGTTCTTGTCTAAAATATACCATAATTATACCTTTCTCTCAAAAGATTTTTTTTTGGCCTTTTAGAATATTCTGCTCAATTTACACTAATTGTATGTAGATAATAAATAACCTAAGAATGCTATTTCAGTAGTCTATACTTATTTTGATTACTGAGACAGTTTCTACATATTTATTGTGCAATTCTAGGTTCCCATAGGTTTGGATAAATATTCACTTTTTGATTAACATATTTCTCTCTATTTCCTTTTAATTTTAGAAAGGGCATAATTGGGATGGATATAGGAACAATTTGATTTATGTAAGAGCATTGTAGATATATAAATGTACCTGTTCAACCTAGGAGGTTCCAAGATGAAAATCATGTAACCCTATAAGAACGTGAAAACTATATTAAAAAGAATATTAACTTGCCAAAGTAACCACTGTTTAAATGAATCCCCCAAAAAGGAGAATTAAAAACACAAGGATATTACCAGGAAGTAGAGGAGAAGAAAAAAATTGTGAAATCTGTATCAGTTTTGCAACTGTGGGGTAAGAAATGCATTACAAAGTTCTAGGGTTAATTTAGGGAATATCAAATGCATCAAGGATACTAGAGAACAAACTCAAGAATTTGGAGTGCATGAACAGAAAAATCATGAAACCTCAGACTAAATATTATAATAAAAAGAAATATCCAAAATGTTAAACTTTTCTCTAGATTTCATTTGGATTCTATTCAAACATCTATGATAACACTAATTTCTTGTATTGTTATTGCTGTACTTATTCTCTCTCTGCACTTAGTCATGAGTTCCTAACTTAGCACAATGCCTGGCACAAAGCAGATGTTCTGTGTGTTTTTTAAAGCAATAAGTAAAAACAGTGTATTAGTCATTTCAGGACATGTTTCTCAATAGAGTTTCTATTTCTTAAATTTATTGTTTCCAAAATGCTGATTTTATCTAAATGTAAATGTTATGTACATTATTTGGATAATTTGGAAAATTAAGGCAAAAAAAAATGTCCTAGTATAAACTGCCATTAATGTTTTTGGGATCATGCTTTTAGTATTTGTTTGTGTAAATGATTATGTTTATGTGTAAATGTATGCTTATCTCTTTATCTCTCTCTATATAATATAATTGGAAGTTTTTTTTGCATTCATATGTACATCTTGAATACTCTTCCTATCACTAAATATTTCTTTTTGTAATGTTTCTTATAATTATTGCATAGCATTCATTTCAAGTGGGCAAATTATTCAAGAACATGTTTTTCATTATTTATATCATTACAAGTACTTGGCTATTATATATAATTGTGTAACAAATATTCTAGAGACTTGATCTGAGGGGAATTCTTATTAAATATTTTGTACTCTTCAAAGGAGTATTGTTCTATTCGATGATGTGAACATTCTAAAGTTTTACTCTTTACTCTCCAGAAATATTTCACATTCCTACCAGCATGGATGAAAATACCTTTCACCCAACAAAACATATTCCTTAGTATTACCTGGAATGAATTGTTTCAGTTTAAAAGCATCACATTAATTATTTTAAATATATAATAGAGTTAGGCCATGGAATAATGTGAGCTGTTTAAAGAAGCAACCTAGATGTCCATCAGCAGATGAATGGATAAGAAAGCAGTGGTACATATACACAATGGAGTATTAGTCAGCCATTAAAAAGAATACATTTGAATCAATTCTAATGAGGTGTCTGAAACTGGAGCCTATTATACAGAGTGAAGTAAGCTAGAAAGAAAAACACTAATACAGTATACTAACGCATATATATGGAATTTAGAAAGATGGTAATGATAACCCTGTATGCAAGACAGCAAAAGAGACACAGATGTATAGAACAGTCTTTTGGACTCTGTGGGAGAGGGAGAGGGTGGGATGATTTGGGAGAATGTCATTGAAACATGCATATTATCATATGTGAAGCAAATCACTAGTCCAGGTTCAATGCTTGATACAGGATGCTTGGGTTTGGTGCACTGGGATGACCCAGAGGGATGGAATGGGGAGAGAGGTGGGAGGGGGATTGAGGATGGGGAACACATGTACCCCCATGGTGGATTCATGTCAATGGATGGCAAAACCAATACAATATTGTAGAGTAATTAGCATCCAATTAAAATAAATTTATATTTTTTTAAAAAAGATTAAAAAAATAAAGATTATTTTAAAAAGTATGAAAGGATTAACAGAACTTGTACTTGACCAGTCACTACATTATGTCAACTCTTTGTGACCCCATGGACTGTAGGCCACTATGCTCCTCTGTCAATGGAATTTTCCAGGCAAGAATATTAAAGTGGGTTGTCATTTCCTACTCCAGGGAATCCTTCTGACCCAGGGATCATGCTCGCATCTCCTGTGTCTCCTGAATTGGCAGGCAGATTCTTCACCACTACCAGCACCTGGGAGGCCCCTTAAAAGAACTTAAGATCATTCAGTCATTCCTGACTCTTTGCGACCCCATGGACTGGAGCCCACCAGGCTCCTCTGTCCATGACATTTTCCAGGCAAGGATACTGGAGTGGGTTGCCATTTCCTTCTCCAGGGGATCTTCCCAACACAGGAATTGAACCTGGGTCTCCCACACTGCAGGCAGATCCTTTACTGACTGAACTACAAAGGAAACCATAAAAGAACTTACCTGGTCCATAAAATTCATTTGCATTATACAAGTCAGTATTAAACATTTACTTGGAATATTATTTACAAGACTGTGTACTTACCTGTCTTAAACTAAAAACCAAGAGCCCAATATCTACACAAATACCATGAAATAAAAGGCATTCTTTAAAACTAAAAACAAAAGAAAAAAGAGCGTTATCAAAAGGAAATTGAAGATTTTCTCTCCAAATAATTCTGTAACTATTTTGCTGTCTCATATTGTTTAAGGATATGTAAATGCAGCTGGAGATATATGACCATAGGAACAGAAGTGGCTGGCAGTTTTGTGTGTTCATTTACAAAATTTGGAGGCTAAAGACAAATTTATGGGTGCAACTGTCAAAGTAAAGAAGACTTGCTAAAATTAAAAAGAAAATAAGTACACACATGTGTAAATATTATAAAATAAATCTCTTTACTGTAAAATACTGTACCTGCATAAAGAAACATCTCTAAATATATTGTGAAGAGTATATAATAATATAGAATAATATTTAACTACATGTATGTATATTATCCACAGGACTGGAAAAGGTCAGCTTTCATTCTAATCCCAAAGAAAGGCAATCCCAAAGAATGCTCAAACTACTGCACAATTGCACTCATCTCACACACTAGCAAAATAATGCTCAAAATTCTCCAAGGCAGCCATCAACAATATGTGAACTGTGAGTCCAACTTCAAGCTGGATTTAGAAAAGGCAGAGAAAACAGAGATCAAATTGCCGACATCTGTTGGTTCATTGAAAAAGCAAGAGAGTTCCAGAAAACATATACTTCTGTTTTATTGACCATGCCAAAGCCTTTGACTATGTAGATCACAATAAACTGTGGAAAATTCTGAGAGATGGGAATGCCAGACCACCTGACCTGCCTCTTGAGAAACCTATATGCAGGTCAGGAAGCAACAGTTAGAACTGGACATGGGACAAAAGACTGGTTCCAAATCAGGAAAGGAGTACATCAATACTGTATTTTGTCACCCTGTTTATTTAACTTATATGCAGGGTAATCATGTAAAATGCCAGGCTGGACAAAGCACGGCTGGAATCAAGTTTGTCGGGAGAAATATCAATAACCTCAGATATGCATATGACACCACCCTTATGGAAGAAAGCAAAGAAGAATGAAAGAGCCTCTTGATGAAAATGAAAGAGGAGAGAGAAAAAGTTGGCTTAAAGCTCAACATTCAGAAGATAATGGCATCTAGTCGCATCTCTTCAAGGCAAATAGATGGGAAAACAATTGAAACAATGACAGACAATTTTTTTTGTATGTCTAAGATATATATATATATATGAATCCATGTACATTAGTAGCTATTTATTTATTTATTTACGTTAAAATTTTTTATTTTTTATNAAATGAAAGAGGAGAGAGAAAAAGTTGGCTTAAAGCTCAACATTCAGAAGATAATGGCATCTAGTCGCATCTCTTCAAGGCAAATAGATGGGAAAACAATTGAAACAATGACAGACAATTTTTTTTGTATGTCTAAGATATATATATATATATGAATCCATGTACATTAGTAGCTATTTATTTATTTATTTACGTTAAAATTTTTTATTTTTTATTTTTTTCCATCTCAGGTGTACATGAGTTTCCAATCTTGAACCCCTCCCACCTCCCACCCCATATCAACTCTCTGGATCATCCCCGTGCACCAGTCCCAAGCATCCTGTATCCTGTATTGAATATAGACTGACAATTCATTTCTTACATGATAGTATACATGTTTCAGTGCCATTNCTCTACTGATCTCCAGTAGCATATTGGGCACGTACTGACCTGAGGAGTTCCTCTTTCAGTATCCTATCATTTTGCCTTTTCATACTGTTCATGGAGTTCTCAACGCAAGAATACTGATGTGTTTGCCATTCCCTTCTCCAGTGGACCATATTCTGTCATACCTCTCCACTATGACCCTCCTGTCTTGGGCGGCCCCATAAGGCATGGCTTATTTTCATTGATTTAGATAAGGTTGTAGTCCGTCTGATCAGACTGACTAGTTTCTCTGATTATAGTTTCAGCGTGTCTGCTCTCTGATGCCCTCTTGCAACACCTACCATCTTACTTGGGTTTTTCTTACTTTAGAGATGGGGTATCCCTTCACAGCTGCTCCAGTAAAGCACAGCCACTGCTCCTTACCTTGGACGAGTTGCCCCTCCTGACCTTGAATGTGGAGTAACTCCTCTCGGCCCTCCTGCGCTGTGCAGCCGCCACTCCTTGGACGTGGGGTTGCTCCTCTTGGCCGCCTCCCCTGATTTTGGACGTGGGAAAGATCCTCTTGGCTGAGCCCGCACCATTGCAGCCTGGCGCTCTTGGTCGCCGCTCCAACCTTGGGCATTGGGTATGCAGAGTACATCAGGCCAAATATTGGGCTGGATGAAGCAGAAGCTGGAGTTATAATTGCTGAGAGAAATATCAGTAAACCTCAGATATGCAGATGATACCATCCTTATGGTAGAAAGTGAAGAGGAACTTAAGAACCTCTTGATGAAGTTGAAAGAGGAGAGTGAAAATGCTAGCTTAAAATTCAACATTCAAAAGACAGAGATCATGAAACTGGAGCCAATTATACAGAGTGAAGTAAGCCAGAAAGAAAAACACCAATACAGTATACTAAAGCATACATATGGAATTTAGAAAGATGGTAACGATAACCCTGTATGTAAGACAGCAAAAGAGACACAGATGTATCAAACAGTCCTTTGGACACTGTGGGAAAGGGAGAGGGTGGAATGATTTGGGAAAATGGCATTGAAACATGTATAATATCATATAAGAAACGAATTGCCAATCCAGGTTCAANGAATTTAGAAAGATGGTAACGATAACCCTGTATGTAAGACAGCAAAAGAGACACAGATGTATCAAACAGTCCTTTGGACACTGTGGGAAAGGGAGAGGGTGGAATGATTTGGGAAAATGGCATTGAAACATGTATAATATCATATAAGAAACGAATTGCCAATCCAGGTTCAATGCAGGATGTAGGATGCTTGGGGCTGGTTCACTGGGATGACCCGGAGGGGTGGTATGGGGAGGGAGGTGGGAGGGGAGTTCAGGATTGGGAACACGTGTACACCTGTGGAGGATTCATGGTGATGTATGGCAAAATCAATACAATATTGTAAAGTAAAAAAAATAATAATAATAACATAATAAAATTAAAAAAAATAAAAGGCACATAAAAAAAAAAGACAGAGATCATTGTATCTGGTCCCATCATTTCATGGCAAATAGGTGGGGAAACGATGGAAACAGTGACAGACTTTATTTTGTTGGGCTCCAAAATAACTGCAAAAGGTGAATGCAGCCACGAAATTAAAAGACATTTCTTTCTTGGAAGAAAAGTTTTGGCAAACCTAGACAGCATGTTAAAAACTACAGACATTACTTTGCCAACAAAGTCTATATAGTCAGAGCTATAGTTCCTCCAGTAGTCATATATGGATGTGAGCGTTGGATCATAAAGAAGGCTGAGTACTGAAGAACTGTTGCTTTTGAACTGTGCTGGTGGACAAGACTCTTGAGACTCCCTTGGACCGCAAGGAAATCAAAACGTCAATCCTAAAAGAAATCAATTATAAATATTCATTGGAGGGACTGATGTTGAAGCTGAAGCTCTAATACTTTGGTCGCCTGATGCAAAGAGCTGACTTAATGAAAAAGACCTTCACACTGGGAAAGATAAAAGGCAGGAGACAAAGTGGATGACAGAGGATCAGATGGTTGGATGGCATCACTGAAACAATGGACATGAGTTTGAGCAAACTCCTGGAGATGGTGAAGAACAGGGAAGCCTTTTGTGCTGCATTGTGTGGGATCTCAAAGATTCAGACATGACTGAATGACAGAACAACAACAACATGGATGTCCAGTTTTACCAGAACCACTTATTGGAAAGACAGTCTTTCCTGAGCTGAGTTGCTTTTGTGTTTTTGCCAAAAATCAGTTTGGTGTATTTGCATCTATTTCTGGGTTCTCTATTCTGCTTCATTGATTTGTATGTCTATATATCTATCAATGCAGTAATGCAAAAAAGCAAAATGGCTGCCTGGGGAGGCCCTATAAATAGCTGCGAAAAGAAGAGAAATGAAGAGCAAAGGAGAAAAGAAAAGATATAAGCATTTGAATGCAGAGTTCCAAAGAAGAGCAAGAAGAGATAAGAAAGCCTTCCTCAGCTATCAATGCGAAGAAATAGAGGAAAAGAACAGAATGGGAAAGACTAGAGATCTCTTCAAGAAAATTAGAGATACCAAGGGAACATTTCATTCAAAGGTGGGCTCAATAAAGGACAGAAATGGTATGGACCTAACAGAAGCAGAAGATATTAAGAAGAGGTGGTAAGAATATACAGAACTATACAGAATATACAAAAAAGAGGTTCACGACCAAGATAATCATGATGGTGTGATCACTCACAGAGAGCCAGATATCCTGGAATGTGAAGTCAAGTGAGCCTTAGAAAGCATCACTTTCTGCTTCACACTGAACAAAGCATCACACTGAACAAAGCTAGTGGAAGTGATGGAATTCCAGTGGAGCTATTTCAAATCCTGAAAGATGATGCTATGAAAGTGCTGCACTCAATATGCCAGAAAATTTGGACAACTCAGCAGTGGCCACAGGACTGGAAAAGGTCATTTTTCATTCCAATCCCAAAGAAAGGCAATGCCAAAGAATGATCAAACTACTGCATAATTGCACTCATCTCACACACTAGTAAAGTAATGCTCAAAATTCCCCAAGCCAGGCTTCAGCAATACATGAACTGAAAACTTCCAGATGTTCAAGCTGGTTTTAGAAAAGGCAGAGGAACCAGAGATAAAATTGCCAACATCCGCCTGATCATCAAAAAAGCAAGAGAGTTCCAGAAAAACATCGATTTCTGCTTTATTGACTGTGCCAAAGCCTATGACTGTGTGGATCACAATAAACTGTGGAAAATTTTGAGAGAGATGGGAATACCAGACCACCTGACCTGCCTCTTGAGAAACCTATATGCAAGTCAGCAAGCAAGAGTTAGAACCTGATATGGAACAACAGACTGGTTCCAAATAGGAAAAGGAGTATGTCAAGGCTGTATATTATCACCCTGCTTATTTAATTTATAGGCANCCACCTGACCTGCCTCTTGAGAAACCTGTATGCAGATCAGGAAGCATTAGTTAGAACTTGACATGGAACAACAGACTGGTTCCAAATAGAAAAAGGAGTATGTCAAGGCTGTATATTGTCACCTTGCTTATTTAACTTATATGCAGAGTACATCAGAGAAACTCTGGGCTGGAGGAAGTACAAGCTGGAATCAAGATTTCAGGGGGAAATATCAATAACTTCAGATATGCAGATGACACCACCCTTATGGCAGAAAGTGAAGAGGAACTAAAAACCCTCTTGATGAAAGTGAAAGAGGAGAGTGAAAAAGTTGGCTTAAAGCTCAACATTCAGAAAATGAAGATCATGGCATCTGGTTCCATCACTTCATGGGAAATAGATGGGGAAACAGTGGAAACAGTGTCAGACTTTATTTTTTGGGGCTCCAAAATCACTGCAGATGGTGACTGCAGCCATGAAATCAAAAGACGCTTACTCCTGGGAAGAAAAGTTATGACCAACCTAGACAGCATAGTGAAAAACAGAGACTTGACTTTGCCAACAAAGCTTCATCTAGTGAAGGCTATGGTTTTTCCAGTAGTCATGTATGGATGTGAGAGTGACTGTGAAGAAAGTTGAGTGCTGAAGAATTGATGTTTTTCAACTATGGTGCTGAAGACTCTTGAGAGTTCCTTAGACTGCAAGGAGATCCAACCAGTCCATTCTAAAGGAGATCAGCCCTGAGTGTTCTTTGGGAAAGACTGATGCTAAAGCTGAAACTCCACTACTTTGGCAATCTTATGCGAAGAGTTGACTCATTGGAAAATATTCTGATGCTGGGAGGGAATGGAGGCAGGAGGAGAAGGGGAGATGAGATGGCTGGATGGTGTCACTAACTCGATGGACTTGAGTTTCAGTGAACTTCGGGAGATGGTGATGAACAGGGAGGCCTGGTGTGCTGCAATTCATGGGTTCACAGAGTCGGACACGACTGAGCTACTGAACTGGACTGAACTGACCTGATATCTGTCAATATCATACTGTAATAAATAATATAGCTAAAGAGTAAGCCTTCCTATATACTAGAAGAATTTTCCCTTCTTCATTGCTGTCAATTTTGTTTTAAAATATATTTTTTAAAATTAAAGTTTGTTTATGTATATAAAAACTTGTTGATGTATTGTTAGGAATTGCAGTAAAGCTATAGATCAATTTGAAGAGAATTAACATCTTTACTGTTTTGAGTCTTTTAATCAAGGGACATCGTATTTGTTTGTTTTTTTTTTCAATTTTTTTATCAGTCTTACTTCACATTTTTCAGAGTTGTCCTTTGCTTGTCCTTGCATTATTTCCAGGGTTGATGTTGTGATTATTAGGAAGGAACAAAGATAATATGTGCCATTATATATGAATTGTAAGCTTATTATATCCTTTCATTAACAATTATACATGTTGTAAGAAATTAAGAGGGAAGAAAAGGCAGTGTTTTATTTTTAGCATTATAAGCAACATTAAAGTGTACTTTAATTTTTCCTAAGATTTGACTTTCCCCTGATATAACTTCTCCTAATTAGAAAAATTTTATGTTAACATTTATTTAGTATAAAGAACTGATATCAAATATTCTTATCTTTTTAAATCTGAAATTAGTACTTTTAAAGAAGATTTTCATTAGAAATACAATTATGGATTTTAAAAATTTTTGGACCACTGACTTTTGGAAATTTTTGTCTCTAACAGGAAAAATGTTATACTATATGAATATTGCATGCATGCTCAGTCACTAAGTCATACCTGACTCTTTGAGACCCCATGGGCTGTAGCCTGTCAGGCTGCTCTGTCCATGGAATTTTCTAGACAAGAATACTGGAGTGAATTGCCATTTCCTTCTCCTATGTGGATATTCAGTTTAGTTCAGTTCAGTCGCTCAGTCGTGTCTGACTCTTTGCGACCCCATGAATCGCAGCACGCCAGGCCTCCCTGTCTATCACCAACTCCTGGAGTTCACTCAGACTCACATGCATCGAGTCAGTGATGCCATCCAGCCATCTCATCCTCGGTCGTCCCCTTCTCCTCTTGCCCCCAATCCCTCCCAGCATCAAAGTCTTTTCCAACGGGACAACTCTTCGTATGAGGTGGCCAAAGTAGTAGAGTTTCAGCTTTAGCATCATTCCTTCCAAAGAAATCCCAGGGCGGATTTCCTTCAGAATGGACTGGTTGGATCTCCTGGAAGTCCAAGGGACTCTCAAGGGTCTTCTCCAACACCACAGTTCAAAAGCATCAATTCTTCAGTGCTCAGCCTTCTTCACAGTCCAACTCTCACATCCATACGTGACCACTGGAAACACCATAGCCTTGACTAGACGGACCCTAGTCGGCAAAGTAATGTCTCTGCTTTTTAATATGCTATCTAGATTGGTCATAACTTTTTTTCCAAGAAGTAAGCATCTTAGTACATCACAAATTTAGTTCTGTTATTTATATGTTGTATATTATATGCAAATATCTAACTACAGTGCTATAGAGTAGAGTCACAAATATATTTTAATTATTCTTTTTGAATTGTAGTTTACATGATAGTCTTACAATTAGGAAAATACAACATGTAATTTATTTTAAAATGTAAGGAGGAAGTGTCTGCATTTTAGATTCTAAAACTTTTTACTGATTTTAAAACTTTTTTTTTCTCTCCACTCTCACTAAATTTAACTTTTGTGTATTGCATAACTCATGGCTTATATGTCTATTAAAAATAAGTAAAATAAAAACAAAATACTTAAGATTTATTCCCTAAATTGTACATGGCTAATTATAATGTAATATGTCATTTTCACTTAAGCTTAGCTCCCTTCTTTAATCATAATTTAGTAGCATAGAATGAATGAAATCCCTGGATTAAGGAAACAGCAATTTAAACGCTTTGTCTTTTAACTTTAGTACTACGTTTTTGAGCAACTCACTTAAACAACTTAAAGCTTGATTTCCTTGCCTGTAAAATAGAATGTAACTTCACTACCAAATGTGTGATATGTAATAGATTTCCATAAAATATCATTGAAAATTCCTTAATGTCTACCTAAAGATAAAATGACACTGCATATGCTGAACTATTTTGTAAACTGCCCAAAGCCATAAAATAATCAATTGTAAAACTCACAATTATGGTGAAAATATATTTTAATGACATTAAAAGCTAGACAATTCTGAGGCAATATTGAGAAATGGGAGAAATGTGGCAATTTTGTTTCATTGATTTGCCAATCAAATCATATTAATATAGGTTGAAACATATATTGAATTCTTACTATTAGCCAAATATGTGTCTGAAATTCAGAAGAAAACTAGTCAAGTTTCTCATCTTGGAGAGGCTTACATATGGGGTAGATGAAAACAGAAATAAGAAAATGTTTTAAGATGATTATGGTGGTGGTTTATTTACTAAGTCATGTCTGACTCTTGTGACCTCATGGACTTTAGCCTGCCAGACTTCTCTGCCCATGGTATTCTCCAGGCAAGAATATTGGAGTGGGTTGCCATTTCCTTCTTCAGGATATCTTCTCAACCAAGGGATTGAATCCTGTCTCCTGCATTGCAGGAAGATTCTTTGCCAACTGAGCCACCGAGAAAGCTCCTAATATGGTTACAGAGATGTGAAAATCAGGAGGAGATTTCGACCAGGCAGCTGAAGGCAAAAAAAAGAGAGAGAGAGAGAGAGAGAGAGAGAGAGAGAGAGAGAGAGAGAGAGTAGAGTAATTAGCCTGAATATGAGACCTTTTTGAAAGCTCAGAGAATGCTCAAATCTGCCCTCTCAGTGGGATAAGTATTCTCACACTGAGCACCCTTTGTCACAGAAGGGACTTTGTGATATACTTCACAACTTACATAAAGTAATTTGGAAACACGAGATTGTTAATTTCAGAATTTGCCCACTTTTAGTAATTCTTCTTTCATAATTTATCATTTTCACTAAATTGTGACAAAATACTGTATGCATTATTGAAAATGCTACAACTTTCACTTTTCACACACTAGTTATATTTTTACATAACACTGTACATAAATAAGTGATATATAAAAAACTTTTCAAAGTCAAAAATTTCATCAACAAACTTATATGATGGCACAAGTAAAGCATTTACAGTTAACATGTTGCTAAATTAATCTGTTTGCCTTTTGATTTTACTTTCTAATTCAATAAAGAGTAAACCAATCTCAATGTATAGCAAAATGAATACAGTATTGTAAAGCAAAACAAACTAAAAATTAAAAATTTAAATTAAAAAAAATTTATAAATACAGTTATCATATGATGCAGCAATTCAACTCTTAGGTATCTAGACAAAATACACGAAAATATATGTTTAACCCAAAGACTTGTATATCAAAGTTCATAGCAGCTTTAAAAATAAAATAAAATAAAGAGTAAACCAGGAGAATGGGAACCAATAGTTTGGGATTCAGTGACATTAGATAAAATAGGTCTGATATTTTATATTCTGGTTTTCTCCTTATAAAGTGTGTTCTATTGGTGGTGATGATAACAATTTTCAAGAAGATTCAGCCAAAATTATCAACCATCTGTAAACAAATCTATAAATATTATAAGATATAATTGTCTTCTATTTTACTAACATAGAATTTCTGTCCAGTTGTGCTAAGTAATAACTTTAAGTAAATGAAAATATAAATTTTATTTCAGCATTAATCATTCTTGTATTCAGAGATGTATTATGGCAAATACTTATAATCTATTGCTCATGAAACAGCATAATCAGATAAATTTTAGTTTCTAAGTCATGACATATTACCATACTAAATAAGATGCTGATAATATTTTGGAAGTGGTTGAGGAGAAAAAGGATTATTCATTTTTGGATGGAATTTATTGAATTAATTGTACTTTTAGACTGAAATTTTCCATTAACTAAAGAACTCAGGGTTATAAAATTGGACATTTGTAGCAGATTCTCTGACTGAATATGTATACACACACACACACAAATATATATATATATATATATACACATCCTCAATTTTATGTATGTTAAAACTTGTCTCTTGGTACAGAGAGAAATTATGACTGTGGAAAAGGAGATATTACTTATAGGTCGAGATTACTAAGGAAATAATAATATTGAGCTTTGGCAATAACTTATACAGGTAAAAGTTATCACTATAAATTATTAAAGGAAACATTCAATACATTTTTCTTTCAGTTCTTGATAAAATAGAACATTTTGTTGTTTAAATGTTCAATGTTCCTTACAAAAAAAACAGAAGTCAGAATTTCTGCCTCTGACAATGAGCTTGGTTGCTATGGAAATAAGACTTTTGGTGTGAAAGGATGAAAAAGCTGGAGAATTTGAAATGCTAAGAAATAAATACACTATTATCATGCAAAACTGCTTGATAGAAAAAGATATTTAAAAGTGTATATTGAATTAATCAGAACTTTTCTAAATAAAGCATTATTCAAAATCTTTAAAGTTTTGGCAGCTTTAAAACTTCAATAAAGTATGATAAAAGAATGGGTGCTATGCGTATGAAGACTTCATATTGGCTCATGAGCTATTTGCAATTAGAAGGAAGACTTTTTTAAAATTAATTAACTTTTACAGTAAAATGCTGAAAACTAAGATTACCTGGTACTATTAATACACGGCTATACAAAATAATATATACATGTGAGTAAAGTCGCTCAGTCGTGTCCAACGCTTTGTGACCCCATGGACCATAGCCTACCAGGCTCCTCCATCCATGGGATTCCCTAGGCAAGAATACATTACCATTATAGGTCATCATTTTACTTTGCCATATCAGTGTTCCCATATCCTTCCTGTCTTCATTTCCCTTACAGTAGCTTATCCATAAAATAATGCCAATATAATATACTCTTTTAAAATATATATACTCAATTATAAAATAATATGTAATTGAAACCCCTTTTCACACCCTTCCAACAAGAAACTTCTATTAAATATATTTTTGAAAATCATTCATATGTTGAGAATATTCATGTGTGAACACATACAAATATTCTAAGCCTTTGTTTTATGGGGAATGTTTGCACTCATTTTTTTTCCTAAACTATATATCACACATATTTTTGTGTTAGTACATAAATATTTACCCAGCCTTAAATGGCTACATATTATTAAAGCAATGGATGAATTAGTTATTTTAAAAATATCTGCCTGAGATGAAAAAATAAAAATTTAAAATTTAAAAAAAAATATCTGCTTGATATATATTGTATTATATATATATATACATACATACATACATATATATATATATTATATATACACACATACATATATGTATATATATTATACATACATACATACATGTATNTGTGAGTCTGAGTGAACTCCGGGAGTTGGTGATGGACAGGGAGGCCTGGCATACTGCAATTCATGGGGTTGCATAGAGTCAGACACGACTGAGCAACTGAACTGAACTGAATTTTTTCCTAAGAATGTGAGTTAATTTTAAAATTTTGAAATCTTGTACCTTGAGACCCACCAACATTAGTAGTGATGGGCTCCAAAAGATCAGTTAAATAGGTTATTAAAGGCAAATATTAATCTGCCCTGTGCTTCTGACAAGCTTAGAGGAGCTAATTTTTATGTTTTTATTGGTTTTTTCTTCACATTGCCATATGTTTGACAATTACTCTGCTTGTAAGAATAAAAATGCATCCCAATGATAAGTAAATAGGTACAGTCAAGGGCAAAGATGGATGCAAGTCTGAAATGCAGTGTAGCAGTACCCCAGTGTAGAGGTACTAATACTCAGTGGTTTCACATGAATGACTCAATTAATATGAGTTATCAGCAAAAAGTCTGTGGGCAGAACATGAAGAATGAATGTCCCTTCACCAGTTGTTTCAGATGAAAAGCAAATGGTAATACATATGGGCTTGTCACAAATTTGATTAGCACATAGAATCAGTTATATTATTCATTGAAAGTTAGTCACTATCATGATTATACTTCCACAAGATACAAATAAGCATGTTTTGTATCAAGATAAAACATAAACACCAAACTGTAGAGTGAGAACACTTAGAAAAATCTACTGCTTCAAGTTCAAGGCATCTGTGATTCAGCAATCATTTTAGTGTCTATATTTTACCAATGAGTTTTGTCTGATTAATATTTGAAACTTATTGGGGTCAGGAAGTTTTTCAAAATCTGGACGACAAAAACAGCAGTCACAATTTCTGGGGATCTTTCCAATATTTGGTACCAATAAATATTATTGAGTATTCCAATTTATATTTTGAAAAAGGTGAATAATCCCAGTTTTCACTAAGTCAACCGCAGCCCCATAAGTGGACAACAAAATGGATGGCAGCAACAACAGAATGTCAAGGTGTATTTTCAATGATGAGTGTGTTTACACTAGCAATAATAATAACAGCCAATTCATTTACTGCTTAAATGGTCCAGAACTTAACGTGTAGTACTCTCTAAATTAGGATAGAATAATTTCATGTTACATCAGGTTAACTTGCACACACATACACACACACACAGAGTTTGTTTCTTACTCACACCACTCCTTTGTTGGTGTGATAAATCTAATGAGAAAGCACATGATCTTCATGTAGCTGCTCAGAAGTGAGTTTCTATGGTTCTGTGGTTCTGGCTTCTCAACCCATCTTCTCTGAAACAAAAACAAAACAGGAAAAGAAACTCATCACTTCTGTTCTCTGCCAAATGGTTATATGGCTATGATATTTCTACATGAAAAATAAAGGAAAGTAAAGAATATCTGACCATCAGGAACAGGATAATATTTGAATCACCTTTAGTGTTCCTATCAGCCCAGAATAGGAGAAGGTCACCCAAACTTCTCAGGAAGGCTAATATTTGGAGACAATGAGTTTAACTTTTGTATCCTTGTCAATATCTTCAAATTGAACAAAATGCTCAGCATAAGCAACTCAAAGAAATATTGTAAAGCAAGACCACTTATTTGAACTTGTGAATATATGGGATATATGTTATACCTTATTAAGAACCTTTTAAAATAGTTATAAAGTAAAACCTTTTAACACGTCAATGGTAAATGACAGGTTTAAATAATATTCAGTATGTGCCTAANCAATATCTTCAAATTGAACAAAATGCTCAGCATAAGCAACTCAAAGAAATATTGTAAAGCAAGACCACTTATTTGAACTTGTGAATATATGGGATATATGTTATACCTTATTAAGAACCTTTTAAAATAGTTATAAAGTAAAACCTTTTAACACGTCAATGGTAAATGACAGGTTTAAATAATATTCAGTATGTGCCTAAGTATGCGAGACAGCAAAAGAGACACAGATGTATAGAACAGTCTTTTGGACTCTGTGGGAGAGGGAGAGGGTGGGATGATTTGGGAGAATGACATTGAAATATGTATCATATCATGTAAGAAACGAATCGCCAGTCTAGGTTCAATGCACGGTGCAGGATGCTTGGGGCTAGTGCACTGGGATGACCCGGAGGGATGGTGTGGGAGGGAAGGGGCTGGAAGGGCGGTTCGGGATTGGGAACACATGTACACCCATGTCGGATTCATGTTGATGTGTGGCAAAACCAATACAATATTGTAAAGTAAAAAATAATAATAAAAATAAAGAAAAATTTTTAAAAATAATATCCTGTATGTGCCTAAGTAGGCTTATATAGTGAAATAAAACAATATTATAAATAATTAATAAATACTAATAGTTGAGTAACAGTTTACAAAGTACCTTCAAGCCATGCTATTGTTTGATAGAAAATAGCTGCGCACAAACCCTGGCATCTGATTGCCAAGTAAATACTTTACTCTGAACTTCTTTATTTTGTCTGTCAAAAGTCAATAAAGATAGGACTCAGTTCATGAGCACAGGTGCAAATTAAATAAATGAAGACATAGAATGTTCTTAGAATCACATCTGGTACACCAAAAATATGCAATAAATGCTCTGTTTACATACTGATGCTATGTAAGCCTAACATTCATTAGTGAAGTTAAAATTATCAGCCAGATTTTTATATTGATGAAAACAACCAGGCTTAGAAAGTACAGTAATTTGTCCAAGTATCATGTACCTAGAAAGAAGCTAACTTAGGGGTTATTTTGTCTTTATGTACACTATCATGTAGGAAACAAATCGCTAGTCTAGGTTTGATACAGGATACAGGTTGCTTTGGGCTGGTGCACTGGGATGACCCAGAGAGATGATATGAGGAGGGTGGTGGGAGGGTTCAGGGTTGGGAACTCACGTACACCTGTGGTGGATTCATGTCAATATATGGCAAAACCAATACAGTATGGTAAAGTAAATATATAGCTTTCTAATACTTTTTTTATTCAAGTCACAAAAATGACTGAGATTTCTGTGACTACTTTTAATCTTTAGATTGTGATCATTGGGGACCCATGTTTTAATATAAAAAGCTCATGAATGAATGAAAACTAGCTGTCCATTTTCCTAATGCCTTGTAGGAGTCTGTTTACAAAATTAAATTTATAAATCACGTGCTGACAAATGCATACTATCTCAATGTAAAATCTTTGTTTTCTTCCTATAATACTCATTTTCTGAGTTCAAATTGATAGGTGGGGTGTGGAGAGAGATATTGATGTATTTTAGAAAAATAGAAATTTTCTTAGTCACACAGATCTGGATACAAAATACACTTATGTCACAAACCAACTGAATAATTTTGTTGTTGTTCAGTCACCAAGTCGTGTCCAGCTCTTTGTGACCACATGGACTACAGTACACTAGGCTTCCCTGTCCCTCATCATTTTCCACAGTTACTTCATGTGCATTGAATTGGTAATGCCATCCAACCATCTCATCCTCTGTTGCCTACTTCTCTGCCTGCACTCAGTCTTTCCCAGCTTCAGGGTATTTTCCAATGAGTTGGCTATTTGCTGATAATGAATGATAATAGAACTTTTTAAAAATTTCAGCACTTCTCTGTAGAAAATAAATAACTTTTCTGAATGTTATTGTGGACATTAAACAGTGGTTTAAGTTCCCAATGGCAATTTAAAAATAATTCAATGTGTGTATTTTCTGTTGGAACTGAGGTTTTCGTGAATTTGTAAAATGGAAAAGCCAAAAACCTGCTAACAGAAATAAGCCACAACTATTACTAAACAAGGGCTTCCCTGGTGGTTTAGAGGAAAACAATCTGCCTTTTTCAATGCAGGAGACATAGGTTCAATCCCTTAGTCAAGAAGATCCCCTGGGGAAGTAAATGACAATCCATTCCAGTATTCTTGCTTATGAAATCCCTTAGATACATGAGCCTGGTGGGGTTCCAAGAGTCTGACATAATTTAGTGAGTAAACAACAATAATCAGTTCAATTCAGTTCAGTCACTCAGTCGTGTCTGACTCTTTGTGACTCCATGAACTGCAGCATGCCAAGCCTCCCTGTCCATGACTAATTCCCAGAGTTTACTCAAACTCATGTCCATTGAGTCAGTGATGCCATCCAACCATCTCATCCTCTGTTGTCCCTTTCTCCTCCTGCCCTCAATCTTTCCCTGCATTGCGGTCTTTTCAAAAGAGTCAGATCTTCGCATCAGGTGGCCAAATTATTGGAGCTTCAGGGTCAATATTAGCCCTTTCAATGAACACCCAGGACTGATCTCCTTTAAGATGAACTGGTTGGATCTCTTTGCAGTCCAAGGGATGCTCAAGAATCTTCAACACCACAGTTCAAAAGCATTAATTCTTCCGTGCTCAGCTTTCTTTATAGTCCAACTCTCACATCCGTACTTGACTACTGCAAAAACCATGGTCTTGACAGATGGACCTTTGTTGGCAAAGTATTGTCTCTGCTTTTCAGTATGCTGTCTAGGCTGGTCATAACTTCCAAGGAGTAAGCATCTTTTAATTTCATGGCTGCAATGACCATCAGCAGTGATTTTAGAGCCCCCCAAAATAAAGTCAGCCACTGTTTCCCCATCTATTTCCCATGAAGTGATGGGACCAGATGCCATGTTCTTCATTTTCTGAATGTTGATCTTTAAGCCAACTTTCTCACTCTCCTCTTTCACTTTCATCAAGAGGCTCTTTAGTTCTTCTTCACTTGCTGCCATAAGGGTCATATCATCTGCATATCTGAGGTTCTTGATATTTCTTCCAGCAATATTGATACAAGGTTCTGCTTCATCCAACCGAATGTTTCTCATAATGTACTCTGCATATAAGTTAAATAAGCAGGGTGACAATATACAGCCTTGACCTACTCCTTTTCCTTTTTGGAACTAGTCTGTTGTTCCATGTCCAGTTCTAACTGTTGCTTCCTGACCTCCATACAGGTTTCTCAAGAGACATGTCAGGTGGTCTGATATTCTCATCTCTTTGAGAATTTTCCACAGTTTATTGTGGCCCACACAATAGTTAATTACTAATAATTGTGCCCAAGGAGTTGTGCAAGGCTCTGGCAGAGCCTAGCCTTTGAATAAGCTGATTTTAGGTCAGATAAAGGAAAAATAATAGTTGACTTTTTGTACTATTTTATTTAATGAACACAGAGAGTTCTTAAAACTTCACAGTGAATTTCAGCCAAAATAGAGCCACTGGCAGTAAGCCAATGCAATCTGTCCCAAAGCAAGCTGAAATGCCCACAAAGAAACAGAAATTATAAAAAGGCAAAAGACTCTGAAAATTAAGACCAAAAAAATCCCACTTGAATTTAATCTGTAGTTTTGGAGTCACCATTCACTGAAAGGCAAATAGCATTGAACTGAAAAAAAAAAAAATTTAAATGCCATCTTGGACAAGATGTTATATTTAATCTATAAAACATAGCACTGTTACTTTGTTGCTGTTGTTCAGTCATGTCTGATTCTATTGCGACACCATGAACTGCAGCACACCAAGCTTCTCTAATCTTTACTATCTCCTGGAGTTTGCTCAAACTCAGGTCCATTGAGTCAGTGATGTCATCCAACCATCTCATCCTCTGTTGCCCCCCTTCTTCTCTTGCCCTCAATCTTTCCCAGCATCAGAGTCTTTTCCAAAGAGTTGGCTCTTTGCATCAGGTGGCCAAAGTATTTTAGTTTCAGCTTCTGCATCAGTCCTTCCAATGAATATTCAATGTTGATTTCCTTTAGAATTGACTGGTTTGATCTTGTTGTCCAAGGGATTCTCAAGAATCTTCTTCAGCATAACAATTTTAAAGCATTGATTCTTTGGTGTTCAGCTTTTTTTAAGGTCCAACTCTCACATTCACATGTGATCATTGGAAAAACCATAGCTTGGTCGATATGGACCCTTGTCAGCCTAGTGATGCCTCTGCTTTATAATACGCTGTCTAGGTTTGTTATAGTTTTTCTTAAAAAGAGTGAGTGTTTAGTAGAATCAATATGAACATTAAATGGAGGAAGGAATAAAAGGAGATAAATAAATTTAAATTTATCAAGTACATAATTAGTTAAGTCACTCAGTCATGTCCAACTCTTTGCAACACCATGGACTGCAGCACACCAGGCCTCCTGTCCATCACCAATTCCCAAAGTTTACTCAAACGCATGTCCATTGAGGCGATGATGCTATCCAACCATCTCATCCTCTGTCATCCCCTTCTCTTCCTGCCCTCAATCTTTGTCAGCATCAGGGTCTTTTCAAATGAGTCAGTTCTTCACATAAGGTGGCCAAAGTATTGGAGTTTCAGCTTCAGCATTAGTCCTTCAATGAATGTTCAGGACTGACTTCCTTTAGGATGGAATGGTTAGATCTACTTGTTGCCCAAGGGACTCTCAAGAGTCTTCTCCAAGATCACAGGTCAAAAGTATCAATTCTTTGGGGCTCAGTTTTCTTTATAGTCCGACTCTCACATCCATACATGACTATTAGAATAATCATAGCTTTGACTAGATGGATCTTTGTTGACAAAGTAATGTCTCTGCTTTTCAACATGCTGTCTAGGTTGGTCATAATTTTCTACCAAGTAGCAAAAGTCCTTTAATTTCATGGCTGCAGCACCATCTGCAGTGATTTGGGTGCCTGAAAAAATAAACTCTGTCACTGTTTACATTGTTTCCTCATCTATTTGACATGTAGTAATGGGACCAGATGCCATGATCCTAGTTTTCTGAATGTTGAGTTTTAAGCCAAATTTTCACTCTCCTCTTTCACTTTTGTCACAAACCTCTTTAGTTCTTCACTTTCTGCCATAAGTGTCGTGTCATCTGCATATCTGAGGTTCTTGATAATTCTCCCATCAATCTTGATTCCAGCTTGTGCTTCATCCAGCCCAGCTTTTCTCATAATATACTCTGGATATAAGTTAAGTAAGCCGGGTGACAATATACAGCCTTGACATACTCCTTTCCTGGTCTGGAACCAGTCTGCTGTTCCATGTCCAGTTCTAAGTGTTGCTTTCTGACCTGCATACAGATTTCTCAGGAGACAGGTCAGGTGGTCTGGTATTCCCATCTCTTTCAGAATTTTCCACAGTATTTTGTGTTCTACACAGTCAAAGGCTTTGGCATAGTCAATAAAGCAGAAGTCGATGTTTTTCTGGAACTGTCTTGCTTCTTCAATGATCCAACAGATGTTGGCAGTTTGATCTCTGGTCCTTCTGACTTTCTAAATCCAGCTTGAATATCTGGAATTTCATGGTTCACATATTGCTGAAGCCTGGCTTGGAGAATTTTGAGCATTACTTTGCTAGCATGTGAGATGAGTTCAATTGTGTGGTAGTTTGAGCATTCTCTGGCATTGCCTTTCTTAGGGATTGGAATGAAAACTGACTCTTTCCAGTCCTGTGGCCACTGCTGAGTTTTCCAGATTTGCTGGTATATTGAATGCAGCACTTTCACAACATCATCTTTTAGGATTTGAAATAGCTCAACTGGAATTCCATCACCTCCACTACCTTTGTTCATAGTGATGCTTCCTAAGATCCACTTCACTTTGAATTCCAGGATGTCTGACTCTAGGTTAATGATCGCACCATCATGATTATTTGAGTCATGAAGATCTTTACTGTATAGCTCTTCTATGTATTCTTGTCACCTCTTCTTAATATCTTCTGCTTCTGTTAGGTCCATACCATTTCTGTCCTTTTCTCTGTCCATCTTTGCATGAAATGTTCTGTTGGTATCTCAGATTTTCTTGAAGAGATCTCTATTCTTTCCCATTCTATTGTTTTCCTCTATGTCTTTGCATTGATCACGGGGGAAGGCTTTCAAGTTTCAATATTTAATTATTGCTAGCTAAATAGAGTATGAGTTCACATGAATACATTACTGTTAGTTAAAACTGGTGATAAAATTACTTTTCAGGCTAGATATTTTTCTCACATACTCTTTAGAAGGCTAGATAAGCAGCAAACTGTCACTTCAGTAGAGATCAGTTAAGGGGAAGCCTGGTAGAATGGCAGTTGATGCTTGTTTTCTTTTGAACTTTTTATTAATGGGTTTACCACATTAGAATGTGCTTATTCACATATCTACCTCTGTGTGTTTACATTTGACTTTCTCTTCTAATAAAAATAAAATGTTAGCTAGGCTTCCACCAGCTGTAGAAGGTCATCCCTACTCTGTACTGTGGAATCCTGCCCCAAGGCTACAAGTGAAAGGCCTTGTACCAAGGTCACTGTAGTGGAGCCCAGAATCAGCTTCGACTCCAAAACTGGCTGAGTCCCTTTGTAACCATTGTCAATATCCCCCTCAATCATCACCAGCAGGGTTCTCGATCCCATACTTGGCAAAAATGCGTACCCCTATAGGGTACCTATATTGGCATATACCCTAGGTATATGCCTACCACTATACTCAATGTATAGCGCCCTAACCAATCATCTAATGATACCCTTCCATTAAGAATTTTCTTTATTTAGAGACTATAGACATTGGCTGCTGCTGCTGCTGTTGCTAAGTCACCTCAGCCATATCCGACTCTGTGTGACCCCATAGACGGCTGCCCACCAGGCTCCCCCGTCCCCGAGATTCTCCAGGCAAGAACACTGGAGTGGGTTGCCATTTCCTTCTCCAATGCATGAATGTGAAAAGCAAAAGTGAAGTCGCTCAGTCGTGTCCGACTCCTAGCGACCCCATGGACTGCAGCCTACCAGGCTCCTCTGTCCATGGGATTTTCCAGGCAGGATTTTCCATCGGCTACCAACCCACAAAAATTTCAGCTCTCTTGGCCTGAAGGGAGGTTAGCATGCTGTGCTCTCCTTAATAAACTCACTCCTTCATGCGATGCTCTCTCTGGAAGTTCTTTTCCAATCCATTTTCAGACTGCTATGATATGTACCCTAAGTTCTTTTTCCTTTTCCTCATGAAAGGAAACCACTTTATCAGTATCCACTGCCCTCACTCTTACTTTGTCATTCTTTTTCTTTTCTTTCTTTTTTTTTTTTTAGTTTCTGTGACATCTTTTCTATCTTCATCTATTAGTTTCTAGGTTATCAAATTTACTTAGTTTTCCCTCTATCTTGCTGGCCATCTAGTCTCAATCTGGAGGTTATTATATATCTGTTAAATTAGAGTTAAGATAGTAATGTCAAGAAAAATTGTATTTTTCTTGTAATCTCAGAAAAATTGTACCTGTGCAAAATTAAAAAGTTGTTTAAAGACAACATACAGCATTGCTGTTTGTTAACATATTTAGTCCTCAGGATATTGCTGCTATTATACCCACTTTTCGAGGGAGTAAACTGAAGCCCTGAAATTGTAATTAATTTTAATAAGGTCATATTATTAGTGAGTAGTATAACTGAAAAAAAAGAACCTGGTAGTCTAGCTTTAGAGCCTGAGCTTTGTGGAAATATCTAGGTCATAAATTAGATAGGAGGATTAAATGAGTTAGTACATGTAAAACTCCAAGGCAATTTCTATGCACCGTTAGTGTTCAAAGCAATTTCTTATTTTGGTTCATAGTTTATATTTTTATGTTTGTGTTTATCTATGGTTTGCTTTCTACATTTTCATATATGAACCAATTTTTCCTCTATTTTATATGTGTGTGTATTTATTTTCTTTTAGTGAATTAGGAAATTTACAATCTGTTATTTATGCTCATTTTTCATTGTATAAATTTATAAAGGCATATGTTTTTCTAGTAATCAACTTTAAGGACATAGCAGTGATTACTTAATTCACGTATCTGATCACAAATGATATACAGTTTTTCTTTCCTCCATTTAATCATGTCTCTTGGATTTCTTGAAATGGCCTCCATCTTTTTTATCTTATGAAGTTTTCTTAAATAACAATTCTTCAAAAAAAGAAAGAAAATGAAAGGAAAAGAAAAAGTAAAACTGGCTACAATATTTGAACTGAATATAATAATTTTATATGCCCTCAGTTCCTGGAAATATGTGAATGAATGTCAACTACAGAGATCAAGGATGAATTTGCTGGAAGTAGAAGTCACAGTTGAAAAAGTATGAGTTAAAAATTGTGTGTATTATTCAGTTACCTTACAGTATAATATTGTGTAGATATCTAAGAACACCCTATTTCGAGATTTAATAGTAAAAATGATTCTGAAGTTATCTAAATCCTTAATTTTTTGTGGATTTAAAACTGATCGGGTAATGGAATAGAAATGACTTGTCTACTAAAAGTTTATTCACTATCTTGCTGGAGGAAATTGTTTTCAATAAAACATTTCTACAATTGCTAAGTTCATTTAAAATTTTGAGCAACATTATTAAATAATAAATTTTACCTGATAGAATAAGAAAATTAGACAAGAAAGTTCACAAAGGGCAGTAACAAAATAGTAATCTTGAGATATATTCAATATATTTGTAAGGAAAACAAAGTTACATTGCCTTAAAAAAAAAAGTATTAATAGATCCAAAATTCCTAAAACTTTCCTTATTCTTTGATTTAGTGATTTCACTATAGTCATTTATTCCAAAGATATATTCA
Source organism: Neotragus moschatus (assembly GCA_006410615.1). NCBI lineage: Eukaryota > Metazoa > Chordata > Mammalia > Artiodactyla > Bovidae > Neotragus > Neotragus moschatus. The sequence continues at coordinate 1,173,695 of SJYA01001729.1, forward strand.
GAAAAATACACACACATACACAACACACACACACGCACACATATACTGTATGGGTATATACATTTAAAATATATAATATCTATTACTATGATATGTATTACTTTATATATTAAGGTTTTCTTAATATTAGTAACAAAACTGAAAACACATTTTCAGTTATGAATAATAAATATAGCTAATCAATAATGTCCAGCCATTAAAAATAATGGTCTACACAGAAAAAAAGCATGTACATGGAAAATGTCTTAATATATTAATACCACTTCTTAAAATTTTATTTATAGCACAGTACATTTTATATATACTATTTCCTTTTAAAAAATTCTAAATCAATATATGCAAAATGTTAAAATAATGTTTTCAAGGTACTGATTGTTACTTTAGATCTTTACTCATATTTTCACTTGTGCAATCATTTTTGAGATTGAACACATTTAATAAAATATTTTTGGAAGTAAAATCCATGTTTAAGAAACCAACAGATAGGATATTTCTGAATATTTTGTGTTGTATGTGGTATTTAGGGTACAAAATAAAATATTTTTTCTCTAATTAAAAATAAAGTTTCTTTTTTTAATTGCTTCTTTCTCTTTCCAACAATCTCTGTCCCAACTCAGTTTATTTCTGTCTAAAATAAAGAAAATATCTGTTTATTTTAAGGTTTTGTAAAGCTTCAAAAAGGTGCCACTTTAGAGCAGTTAAATTACCTGTAAATAATATGTTTTAAACACATGGAAGCTATTATTGGCAATAATAGTAATTTCTCATATCTCACTTAAAACGCCAGGTCAAGGCCATTTTCATATGTGTGTTTTGGCAGAGGTAGTAGAGAGAACATGACTGCTGATTGACCTGAGAGCTAGACCCATGCAACTGGAGGCTTGTTACCCTCTCCCGTTTCCTTGGAATGTATAACCTACCTATTATTCCCACACTAGCCTTGAGAAGTGGTATTGAGACAGTTGAACTGATTACATGACTGAACTCCATTAAATCCTCTATATAAACTTTTAAGATTCTGGCAGGTGGGCACATATATCTACTTGTCTGTAAGTTTCTCTGCCACTTAGTAATCTGGAGTGATCTATCTTTTGCTTTGACTTCTCCCTGATCTCCAAGTACTGAAGCCATGTGCTTTCACCCAGGGAACTCCTGAGATTTCTCACCAGCAGTTGACAACCCAGCCAGGTGACCAAATAGGTCTTGAGGAAAAGGTAACCACAGGGGAAATCCATTGACCATTGACTTCTGGAAGGGATAGCATGTATGTCAACTGCCAGTAGACTGCTGTATGAATACAGGGATGCCTCAAAAATGCCTGGTCTAAGGATTTGTTTGAGGACTGGCAGCAGAGAGGAAAATGTAAGGTTGTGGAGTGGGTGGTACCTACTGTGGGCAGGTTGATGGTCCAGCTAAAGGCAGAAGCTCAGGCTAGAGAAGGACTTATGATGTCCACTGCTCTGTTCCCTTTGGCGATTGCAGACAAGATGGGAGAACAGGATAATAAGCTGGAAACCTTAGCCTGAGGTTTTTGCAAAGCTAGGAGGGTGCACAGGAGGGTGCAGGCTTCGGCAAATAAAGGATTTTATTTTTAATTAATTTGTTTTTTATTGAAGGATAATTGCTTTACAGAATTTTGCTTTTTCTGTCAAACTTCAACATGAATCAGCCATAGGTACTTGTGGGAAATCCAGATAAAGACACTAAGAGGTGGAATCGAGAGGAAAGTGAGGAGGGCAAAGAAGAGGATGTGTGATGATTGAAGGTGGAACAAATGAAGTGTCCTTTGCCATCCTAGTACAAAAGAAAGCAAAAGCACAGCCAGCGAGGCAGACTCCAGTTCAGGAAATGTTCACAATGAGAAAATATATTCCTGGAGAGCTTATTGATGTAACTGCCAAGGTCCAACAAAAAGTCACAGAAAGTATCCAGGCATGGTTAGTACGGCAACGGGATATGAGAAGTGGTAGCTTTCTCTGATTAGGTAGGAGGCAGAGAACATGAGCAATATCACCACATGCCCTGCTCTTCAGCTACAGTGGTGGACACTGGGGAATTTAAGGTATTCCCCCCATTTTGTAGATTGGATTATTCAAGCCTGAATGGAGTTGGCTTAATGAGGAGGCTGTTTCTAAACACCTGCAGCCTTGGAAATCTATAGAGGAGGCAACATAGTCTCAGGAAATTGGGGATGAGTCAGGCCTCACTTGTCTTTGAAGATCCTGATTGGGCCACACTGACTGTTAGAATGAAAGTCAGTATACTTCAGTTTGCCCCCAGCACCTGATGCAGGATGCTGATATCCGTGCTGAGCCCAGTCATGGGACAAGACATTTGTGATGTTGGGCAACCCACTGCTGATCAGGGGAAACTAACAAGCCCAGAAACAGATTGTATACAGCTGGGAAAGACCATGAGCAGAGAGGGAGCTCAAAACCTATGCCAATCCACTACAAAGCATCAAACAGAAGCAACCCAGAAGCAAATGTGGTTTTACTTCTTGCTCCCAGGATTCCACCTGCAAAATAGAATAGCAACCCAGCGCTATGTTGGTGTGCCTGTGGAAAACTTTAAACTGGAATAGCAGTTCAGGCCTGACTCCTGTCCCTAGCATCCCTGATGCCTCACCTGCTCCAGTAGAGGCCTCAAGGATACAGTCTTACTCTAGTTGGGTTTTTCCTATGCCCCTGGTATAGGATTCTTGTCCAAATCAGCTCCAGTGGATGGCCTTTGGAGGCACTGAGCTTGCTATTCACTGCTCCCCAAGGAAAACTAAAAGCTGACAGCTCTGGTGCTTACTGGAGCTGAGGGTACTCTAATGCACAGTCACCCTCAGAATGTTTCCATCCCACTCAGTGCTATGGATGAGTATGGAGGGAAGATGGTTAGTCAGGAAAGTCACTCTGACCTGCAAATTAGGCATTTGCCTGCACAGCCATATGATGTTTCTGTTTCACCAATACCAGAGAACATGTTGGGCATTGATATCCTACAAGGTCACAGTCTACACATTTCTAGATATGAATTCTGCCTTCACGTTAGAATAACCAAAGTGCTAAGTGGAATCACCAGCTGAGAACCAGTAAGTCTACCACTCCTCCCCTCTGGATTCTCCAGTTAAGAGTACTGGAGTGGGTTGCCATTTCATTCTCCAGGGGATCTTCCCAACTCAGGGATCGAACCCAGGTCTTCCTCGTTCCAGGCATACGCTTTAACTTCTGAGCCACCAGGGAAGCCCTGGTCTCAAAAGAGTAGTAACTGTCAAACAATATAAATTGCCTGTTGAGCATAAGGAGGAAGGAGAAACTATATAAGAACTATGTTTCATAGGTGTTGTACGCATTATCCTTAGTGCTTCAAACAGGTGGTATGGCAGATTAAAAAAAGCCAGAAGACTCATGGAGGAGGACCATGGACTACTAAGAAATAAGCAAGCTAGTGCCACCTCACCCCCATCCTGTACCCAACTTTACTGCCATCTTAACTGACTTAGCAAGTGCTTTTTCACTATACCCCGCTTGCTGAGTCCCAAGATCAAATTGCCTTCACCAGGGAAGACAACAATGAACCATTTAAGCACTTTCCCAAGGCTACCTGCACAGACCCACAACATATCATGGGATAGTAGCCCAAGACCTCCCCTTATTACCATTTCCCACCAGTAAAAATGAGGCCATTACATTGATGATATGTTAAAGTGTGAAGACTTGCCTCTGATGCAGGACACTCAGCAGACTTTCCTGAAGTAATTCTGCAGAAGAGGATATGTAGTGAACTCAAATAAAATTTAATTTATTTAATTTCAAGGCCCAATTGCAAAGTCTCTGAGAGTCATATGGCTGGGTTAGACACATATTGTCCCGGAAACTGTGACTGATAAGGTTATGCAAACCTGTCTACCAGCTAAGAATATAAAAGAGACCTGAGTCTCTAGAGGAATTTGGGAGCTTTAGAAGACTTTTATTCTCCTCCTGGCACAGTGGATAGGACATCCTTTTTACTACAACAAACAAAAGGCAATTGTGGAAGTGGGGATCAGAGTAACAAGGTGCCTTTAAGAAGGAAAAACATACTAGTGAAGCAGATTAAAGCTCTGAGTATCTCCCACTTGAGTTAACTGTATCCATGACTCCTAGATAACAGAAAGATATAGTATCCCACATGTTTTGATTTGAAAGAGAACAAAAACCTAACATACCTCCCTAAAGTGGCAGCTACTAGCAGTATACACAGCAAATCTCCAAGTAGGGCATCTCACAAAGAAATAGCATGTTATGTTAAGAACTTCCTATTCTATGAAGGTGTGGTTTAAGGATATGATCCATTGGCCCACCTCTGCCATGACTTAAATTTTCACTTTCACTAACCGGCACACCTACTTGCAGCAGAGGAGCACCTGTCTGCCAATCCACTGTCTCTAGAAACGTCGGTGCTACTAGACTTTGTATAGTATGTATCCTCCAAATGCCCCTACTCCCATTCCTGTGGTGGTTCCAAATAGCTTATAGAGAGGAAATGGAGGACATGCTCCCTGGTGGTCTGCTGCTGCTGCTGCTGCTGCTGAGTGGCTTCAGTCCTGTCCGACTCTGTGTGACCCCATAGACGGCAGCCCACCAGGCTCCTCCGTCCCTGGGATTCTCCAGGCAAGAACACTGGAATGGGTTGCCATTTCCTTGTCCAATGCATGAAAGTGAAAAGTGAAAGTGAAGTCACTCAGTCATTTCTGACTCTTCACTACCCCATGGTCTGCAGCCTACCAGGCTCTTCTGTCCATGGGATTCTCCAGGCAAGAGTACTGGAGTGGGGTGCCATTGCCTTCTCCGCCCTGGTGGTCTAGTGGTTAGAATCCAGCACTTTCACCACTGAAGCCTGATATACTGATAAGTCAGGTTGGGTCAACCTATCCATATGGACTGCAGTTACTAATCAGCTCAACACTGACTCCATCTGGATGAAAATAAAAACAAATCATAGTAACCAGTAGGTTTGGCTGCTGATCACTTAAGAGAGCTGGATCTTAAAGATACTGTGTTTCCCTGAAAAAGCCTGCATGCAGGTGTGCTAAGTCACTTCAGTTCCGTCCAACTCTTTGCAACACTATGGACTGTAACTTACCAGACTCTGTCTATAGGGATTCTCTAGGCAGAATACTGGATTAATCATATCATAGTAGCGAGTCCATCTAGTTCAAAGCTATGGTTTTTCCAGTAGTCATGTAGAGATGTGAGAGTTGGACCTTAAAGAAAGCTTCAGTTCAGTTCAGCTCAATCGCTCAGTCATGTCCGACTCTTTGCGAACCCATGAATCGCAGCACGCCAAGCCTCCCTGTCCATCACCATCTCCCAGAGTACACTCAGACTCACGTTCATAGAGTCCGTGATGCCATCCAGCCATCTCATCCTTGGTCGTCCCCTTCTCCTCCTGCCCCCAATCCTTCCCAGCATCAGAGTCTTTTCCAATGAGTCAACTCTTCGCATGAGATGGCCAAAGTACTGGAGCTTCAGCTTTAGCATCATTCCTTCCAAAGAAATCCCAAGGCTGATCTCCTTCAGAATAGGCTGGTTGGATCTCCTTGCAGTCCAAGGGACTCTCAAGAGTCTTCTCCAACACCACAGTTCAAAAGCATCAATTCTTCGGCACTCAGCCTTCCTCACAGTCCAACTCTCATATCCATACATGACCACAGGAAAAACCATAACCTTGACTAGACTGACCTTAGTCAACAAAGTAATGTCTCTGCTTTTGAATATACTATCTAGGTTGGTCATAACTTTTCTTCCAAGGAGTAAGCATCTTTTATAGCGCCAAATAATTGATGCTTTTGAACTGTGGTGCTGGAGAAGACTCTTGAGAATCCCTTGGACTGCAAGAAGATCAAACTAGTCAATCCTAAAGGAAATCAGTCCTGAATATTCATTGGAAGAGCTGAAGCTGAAGCTCCATTACCTTGGGCACCTGATGCAAAGAACTGACTCTTTGGAAAAGACTCTGATCCTAGGAAAGATTGAAGACAGGAGGAGAAGGGGATGACAGAGGATGAGATGGTTGGATGGCATCATCAACTCAATGGACATGAGTTTGAGCAAGCTCTGGGAGATGATAAAGGACAGGGAAGCCTGGCATGCTGCAGTCCATGGAGTCACAAAGAGTAGGACATGACCGAGTGACTGAACTGAGCTGAACTGAGTAGCCAGTAGGTTTGGCTGGTGATCACTCAAGAGAGCCAGTTCTGTTCATGGGAATTCTCCAGGCCAAAAAGCCTGAAATAGTCTTTATTGCCTTCTATGTCCCAAGTCATAAAGCACTTATACTCTCTTGGAATTAGGAATTTGATGCCTAAACTTAGGTAGAATTCATCACAAATGACCCTTCAAATGATACAGTAGATGACTGGTACATAAGAAGAGTGACCACCATAGGGCCCAGATGAATTACCCTTGGAACACAGTGACTTGATTAATACAGTAAAAGCACATCCTTTGTGTTTTAAACAAGGCCCAAGGCAACCAGCGAAGCAGTCTGGGACTATGCACCAGGGTTTACAACCAGTGAAGGATTGGCAAATTGATTTTGTTGGATCCCTCTCACTGAGAGTTTTATTTTTTATTTTTTGTATTTTTAAAATATTTTCTTATTTTTCATTGATTGAGGACTACTTTACAATATTGATTTGATTTCTGTCATACATCAATATGAGTTAACCATAGGTGTGCATATGTCCCTGCCTCTTGAATCTCCCTCCTACCACCTGCCCAGTCCCACCACTCTAGGTTATTACAAAGGCCCAGTTTGAGTTTCCTGAGTCATCGAGCAAATTCCCATTGGCTATTTATTGTGTATAGGCTTCATGCTACTCTTGCCATTCATCTCACCCTGGGAGGTGGAAGGGAAAATCCAGAGGGAGAAGACATATGTACATGCATATATGTCAAGATGCTTCTGTCGTGTCTGATTCTTTGTGACCCTATGGACTCTACCCCGACATGCTCCTCTATCCATGGAATTCTCCAGGGAAGAATACTGGAGTGGGTTTCCATGCCTTTCTCCAGGGATCAAACCCATCTCTCATGTCTCCTGCATTGGCAGGTGGATTCTTTACCATTAGCATCACCTAGAAGCCCAACATCGGAGAAGTCAATGGCACCCCACTCTAGTACTCTTGCCTGGAAAATCCCATGGATGGAGGAGCCTGGTAGGCTGCAGTCCATGGGGTCACTAAGAGTTGGACACGACTGAGTGACTTCACTTTCACTTTTCACTTTCCTGCATTGGAGAAGGAAATGGCAACCCACTCTGGTGTTCTTGCCTGGAGAATCCCAGGGATGGGGGAGCCTGGTGGGCTGCCACCTATGGGGTCGCACAAAGTCGGACATGACTGAAGTGAATTAGCAGCAGCAGCAGAAGTCCAACATATTATACCTATGGCTAATCCATGTTGATGTATGAAAGAAATTAAACCAACATTGTAAAGCAATCATCAATAAATTAAAATAAATAAATATTTAAGAAATAAAACCCTTAAATATGCCTTGGCTTGTATGTATATCTCATCTGGTCTAACCCAAGGTTTCCCCTGATGTAAAGCAAATCCGGCTTGGGATTAGAGAAGCTGAGGACTACTGTCAAATAGACAATGATTGACGGTCACACTTCAAAGGTCATGATATTTAAGAGTGGGTAAAAAAGCATGACACTGAATGAATTTCCATCTTCCCTATAACAGACAAGCAGCAAGGTTGGTAGGAAGGAAAAATGGAATATTAAAGCCTCGGATTAAATTATGAACAGGTAAAACTATTAATACCTTGGCTGAGTGAGCTAAAGTATGGAACTAATACATCTGAATGATCCATCAGTGGGGCCTGTTGTTTCACATGCCAGACTGGGGGCCACTGATGAGATATCCATCATCTTAAAGATATGAAAGTCTCAGGAGATAGCCATCAGCTGACTTTCACCTTGAATCAATATGCTATGCTCCTGAGCACACCAAGTTCCATCTTACCTTGGAAAGGTGCTATTTACTAGAATCTGTAGTGGAAGGCCCCACTGTGATGGGTAAGGTGGGGCCTTACCACATCTGCATGAGGTAGAGCCATTCAACCTTCTCTGGGATCCTATCGTCCTGCTACAAGCTGGACTTGTTGAAATGCACCATATTTGTAACAGAAATATACGCTGTTGAAAGAGGGCAGAAGGCAGGTGTCCTGGTCTGGCATATCTCAGCCCTAGTCCATCTCTTCAGGCCTGACAGTACTACTGCCCCAGTTGACATGTATGATATGTACATCAGATCAAGGTCCTAAAGCTGCCAACCTCTGTCTCCTCAGGGCCAGATGGGTGTTTTCTATTCTCCACCTGCATTTTCATTTGGCCCCTCTATTGGTCTGGAGAATAATGTAGCACACAGAGAAGTCCTTACTAAAGTCATGCAACAAGCCTCATGTGACAAAGTCTGTCTTTACTCAGCACTAAAGTCTCTCTAGTAAGAAAAGCTGTCCACCAAAATAGGATGAGCTTGGACATTTAGTTCTTGTTCTTCAGTCACTAAGTCATGTCTGACTCTTTGCAAACCCATGAACTGCAGCAAGCCAGGTTTCCCTGTCCCTCACTGTTACTGCCTCTCAAGGAAGCAACTGCGCCATTATCTAAACAGAATCTTCTGTGTTCAGACCTGATGAGTGTGCTAATGTATCATCATTGTTAAATCACGTGAGGATACATATGAATGCCCTGAGTATTCTGAATCCCAGCCTAGGGGTCTTAAATCAGTAGTTCTGATTATGAGGTTTGTGGTGGAAAAAATTGTTACTTGCTTTGGGAAACATTATCTAAATCTATGCTTTCTCTTGCATGTACCTATGTTATTGCTCTGTTGTCTACGTCCAGTGCAGAGAGACTTTAAATGGGCTGCATTCATCCTTGTAACATCCCTTGCAGACATCTCAGGTCACATTTCAAAAAATGAAGAGAGAAGTGTGTATGTTCTGGTTAGGAGGAGTAGTATGTCAGGAGAGATCATTGAGAAGCTAAGTGCCAGTTGATCTTAAGAGCTGGGCCTGGGCAATTAAAGGCTCCTCATTGCTCCCCCTATCCCCAGTATATATGTCCCGCCTACTGAGTCTACTAGTCTTGTGACCACCCAAGACAAGCTTCAGTAAACTCCCCAGCTTTCTCTTATTTAGGGACAATCCTGCTAAGTAACCTACTTCAATCGTGCCATTATTTTATTTGGCGTGTGTTTCAAAGGCATCTGCAATAGAAAAAGAAAATGTTAGTTACTGTTTGGGCCAAATCTTTCAGTTTGCTGGCAAAAGTCTTCATCACATGGACTGTCTTTGGCCATCTTTGCCTTTTGTTCCTGGTATTGATACTTTAGCATTAGATATTAGTTACAAATGCAACTCAATTGATAAGCAGGTTAGGAATAATCAGTATCTCTTCCTTACATCTGGGAATTTGCAGTATGCATTGGTATTTTAACAAGAAAGCAAGCCAGTTGCATTTGAGGTTGTTCTGTTACTCACATGTTTGTTATCAATAATTTAAGTATTTCCTTTCTAAGATACAAACTTTCTGTGGTGCATAATTCAAAAAACTCTATAATTTCAGTCTACAATGCACTGATTTTTAGAAATATATAACTTTTTAAATATAAATTTATTTATTTTAATTGGAAGCTAGTTACTTTACAATATTGTATTGGTTTTGCCATACATCAACATGAATCCGCCACAGGTATACACATGTTCCCAATCCTGAATCCCTCTCCCTCCTCCCTCCTCATACCATCCCTCTGGGTCATCCCAGTGCATGAGCGCCAAGCATCCTGTATCATGTATTGAACCTGGACTGGCGATTCATTTCATATATGATATTATACATGTTTTATTTATAATATTATACATATTATACATGTTTCAATGCCATTCTCCCAAGTCATCCCACCCCCTCCCTCTCCCACAGAGTTCAAAAGACTGTTCTATACATTTGTGACTCTTTCACTGTGTCACATACAAGGTTATCATTACCATCTTTCTAAATTCCATATATATGCATTAGTATACTGTATTGTTGTTTTTCTTTCTGGCTTACTTCATTCTGTATAATAGGCTCCAGTTTCATCCACCTCATTAGAACTGATTCAAATGTATTCTTTTTAATGGCTGAGTAATACTCCANGAGTGATCACACCATCATGATTATCCAGGTCATGAAGACCTTTTTTGTACAGTTCCTCTGTGTATTCTTTCCACCTCTTCTTAATATCTTCTGCTTCTGTTAGGTCCGTACCATTTCTGTCCTTCCTAAATCAAATTCCTTGTGATTATACAGTGAAAGTGACAGAAAGATGTACGGGATTAGATCTGATAATCTGAAGAACTATGGATGGAGTTCCTGATACTGTACAGGAGGCAGTGATCAAGACCATGCCCAAGAAAAAGAAATGCAAAAAGGCAAGGTGGTTATCTGAAGAGGCTTTACAAAGAGCTGAGAAGCTAATGTCAGAGGAGAAAAGGAAAGATAAACCTATCTGAATGCAGAGTTCCAAAGAATTGCAAGGAGAGATAAGAAAGGTTTCTTAAGTGATCAATGCAAAGAAAGAGGAAAATTATAGGAAGGGAAAGACTAGAGAGCTCTTCAAGAAAATTATAGACATCGGGGATCATTTCCTGTAAAAATGGGGTCAATAAAGGACAGAAACAGTACACAGCTAATAGAAGCAGAAAATATTAAGAAGAGGTGACAAGAATACACAGAAGAACTATACAAAAAAGATCGTAATGACAGAGATAATCACGGTGGTGACTCTAATCACTCATTAGAGTGATTGTTCTGGAATGTGAAGAGAAGTGGGCCTTAGGAAACATCACAATGAGCAAAGCTAACAGAGGTGATAGAATTCTAGTTGAGCTATTTCAAATCCTAAAAGATGATACTGTTAAAGCGCTGCACTCAGGGTGTGGGCAAATTTGGAAAACTCAACGGTTGCTATAGGACTAGAAAAAGTGAGTTTTCGTTCCAATCCCAAAGAAAGGCAATGCCAAAGAATGTTTGAATTACTGCACAATTGCACTCATCTCACATGCTAGCAAAGTAGACCTCAAAATTCTCCAAGTGAGGCTTCAACAGTATGTGAACTGAGAACTTCCAGATGTTGAAGCTGGATTTAGAAAAGGCAGCAGAACCAGAGATCAATTGTCAACATCCATTGGATCACAGAAAAATCAAGAGAGCTCCAGAAAAACATCTACTTCTGCATTATAGCTGATGCCAAAGTCTTTGAGTGTATGGATCACAACAAACTGTGGGAAATTCTTAAAAAGTTGGGAATACTGAACACTTACCTGCCTCCTGAGAAATCTGTATGCAGGTCAAGAAGCAACAGAACCAGACATGGAACAATGTACTGGTTCCAAACTGGGAAAGAAGTACTTCAAGGCTTTATATTGTCCCCTTCTTATTTAACTTGTATGCAGAGTACATCATGTGAAATGCCAGGCTGGTGAACCACATGCTAGAATCAAGATCGCTGGGAGAAATATCAATAACTTCAGTTATGTGGATAACACTACCCTTATGGCAGAAAGTGAGAGGAAGTTAAGAGCCTCTTGATGAAAGTGAAAGAGGAGAGTGAAAAAGCTTGCTTAAAACTCCACATTCAAAAAACAAAGATCATGACATCTGGTCCCATCACTTCATGCCGAATAGATGGGGAAACAGTAGAAATAGTGACGGACTTTATTTTCTTGGGTTCCAAAATCACTGCATACAGTGACTGCAGCCATGAAATTTAAAGATGCTTACTCCTTGGAAGAAAAATTATGACAAACCTACACAGAATATTAAAAAGCAGAGACATTACTTTGCTGACAAACGTCCGTCTATTTAAAGCCCCGGTTTTTCCAGTACTCATGAATGGATATGAGAGTTGGACCATAAAGAAAGCTGAGTGCCAAACAATTGATGCTTCTGAACTGTGGTGTTGGAGAAGACTCTTGAGAGTACTTTTGACTGCAAGGAGATCCAACCAGTCCATCCTAAAGGAAATCAGTCTTGAATATTCATTGGGCAGATTGATGCTGAAGCGCCAATACTTTGGACACCTGATGCAAAGAAAAGATTGTGATGCTGGTAAAGACTGAAGGCAGGAGGAGAAGGAGATGACAGAGGATGAGATGGTTAAATGGGATTGCTGACTCGATGGGCATGAGTTTGAGCAAGCTTTGGGAGTTGGTGATGGACAGAGAAGCCTGGCATGCTGCAGTTCATGAGTTGCAAACAGTCGGACAGACATGGCTGAACTGTACTGAACTGAACTGAACTGATAGATGTCAGCAAATTTCTCCTAAANTTGACTGCAAGGAGATCCAACCAGTCCATCCTAAAGGAAATCAGTCTTGAATATTCATTGGGCAGATTGATGCTGAAGCGCCAATACTTTGGACACCTGATGCAAAGAAAAGATTGTGATGCTGGTAAAGACTGAAGGCAGGAGGAGAAGGAGATGACAGAGGATGAGATGGTTAAATGGGATTGCTGACTCGATGGGCATGAGTTTGAGCAAGCTTTGGGAGTTGGTGATGGACAGAGAAGCCTGGCATGCTGCAGTTCATGAGTTGCAAACAGTCGGACAGACATGGCTGAACTGTACTGAACTGAACTGAACTGATAGATGTCAGCAAATTTCTCCTAAACAGAAGAATAAAGATAACCAGCAAGCAAAATTTATTTTAGTAATTCATAAGAATTTATCCTTGCAGATGTTATTAAGTAGATATATACATTTGTATGTACATAATTTCATTTTATAAGTGTTACCTTTCAAATGTATTTGAGACAGGACATCACTATGTATTTAACTCAAGGCTGATTTTCCCAGGGAAGTTTGAACTCGAATGTAATCTTCCACTTATAATCATCTTCTTCAAAAATAAAGGATAATTATTTCATTAAGATTTGTTCTTTGTTCTGTAGGACTAAAGTCTAATCAATGTGTGTAAGTAAACCAAAAATAGATTTAGTATGACAAATGTTGAATTAAAATGTGTAAATGGCTTGAAATCATGTATAAAAATGACTTCAAAATTGTAAATGTTCAAGACATCTATATTTTCTATACCTACTCCTTGTCATTTTCCCCTGGTGTTCACATGCAAGCTTCTTCATTTACTTCACTCTACCTTATTCTTCCTTTTTATTTTTCTTCACAGCATTGATCATTCTGTACATGTGGTGTATGTGTGCATGTGTGAGAGAAAAAAAGGATAGGGACAGAACATGTTTACTTTCCCCCACTACAATATATCTCCTTGACATCAGAGATTTTGACTTATCTATATTTCTCACTTTTAGGACAATAAGTGGCATGTATTATTTGTGGAATAAATGAATAAATTATTAGTGAGTCCCTGTAGGTTTATAATTTATAGCCACTTAGGACTGGTATGTCTATCAATATGTAGCATCTGCTTTTATCTCTACCAATGTGTTTCCCTTTAAATGAAACTCATATAGCTACTATAAACATTTATTTCTGTTTATAATTTGGTTTCATCTATTTTGCTTCATCCTTTTTAAAGTATATGCATATAATACCTTTTAAGAAATAAGTAACTGGCAATTTTTCTTGGATAATTTGCTAGCTGTTTTTTATTAATTTATTTTTTAATTGGAGAAAATTTGCTTTACAGTGTTGTGTTGGTTTCTGCTGTACAACAGTGCAAATCAGTCATAATTATGCACATATAACCTCTCTCTTGAACCTCTCTCCCCTTCCCCATCCCACCCCCTAGGTCATTACAGAATGCTAGGCTGGGCTCCTTGTGTTATATAGCAACATCTCACTAGCTATCTGTTTTATACATGGTAGGAAATGGCAACCCACTCCAGTGTTCTTGCCTGGAGAATCCCAGGGATGGCAGAGCATGGTGGGCTGCTGTCTATGGGGTCACATAGAGTCGGACATGACTGAAGCAATTTAGCAGCAGCAGGGTGTATATGTCAATGCTACTCTCTCTGTTAATTCCACTCTTTCCTTCCCCCAGTGTGTCCACAAGTCCATTCTCTATACCTGTATCTCCATTCCTTCCCTTCAAATAAGTTTATTAATACCATTTTCTAGATTCCACATATATGTGTTAATATACTATATTTATTTTACTCTTTCTAACTTACTTCATTCTGTATAACAGGCACTAGTTTCATCCACCTCACTAGAATTGACTCAAATTCCTTCTTTTTATGGCTAAGTAATAATCCACTATATATATATATAAATATAAAGAGAGAGAGAGAGAGAGAGAGAGAGAGAGAGTTTCCTTGGAAGCTCAGCTGGTAAAGAATTTGCCTGCAATTCAGGAGACCTGGTTCAATTCCTGGGTTTGGAATACCCCCTGGAGAAGGGATACACTACCCACTCCAGTATTCTTGGGCTTCCCTGGTGTCTCAGATGCTAAAGAATCAGCCTGCAATGTGGGATACCTGGGTTCGATTGCTGGGTTGGGAAGATCCCATGGAAAAGGGCATGAAAACCCCCTCTAGTATTCTTGCTTGGAGAGTCCTCATGGACAAAGGAGCCTGGTGGGCTACAGTCCATGGGGTCACAAAGAATCAGACACAACTGAGTGACTAAGCACAAAACACACATACACACACACACACACACACACACACATATACAAATATATGCCACATCTTCTTTATCTGTTCACCTGTTGACAGAAATCTTGGTTGCATCAATGTCCTAGATATTATAAATAGTGCTATGATGAGCATGGGGTACATGTGCCTTTTTCAGTTATGGTTTTCTCAGGGCATATGTCCAGTGGTAGGATTACTGTGTCATATGGTAGTTTTCTTCCGAGTTTTTTCAAGGACTCTCCATACTGTTCTCCATCGTGGCTGTATCAATTTACAGTCCCATCAATAGAAGAGGGTTCACTTTTCTCCACATCCTCTCCAGTATTTATTGTTTGTAGTTCTGTTGTGGTTGTTGTTGTTTTGATGATAGCCATTCTGACTGGTAGGAGGTGAAACCTCATTATAGTAGCCTCATAGAGTTGGGTGGGTAAGGTTCCTTCCTCTGCAATGTTTTTGGAAGCATTTGAAAAGAATGAGTGTTAACTCTTCTCTAAATGTTTGATAAAGCTCATCTGAAGAACCGTCTGGTCCTGGACTTTTGTTTGCTGGAGGATTTACAATCACAGCTTCAATTTCATTACTTATGTTTGATCCATTTATGTTTTCTATTTCTTCATGGTTCAATCTTTGAAGTTTGTATCTTTCTAAGAATGTGTCCACTTCTTCTAGATTGTCCCTTTTATTAGTACATAGTACAAAAGGATCTTATGATCTTTGTGTTTCTGTGGTGTTAGTTGTAATTTCTAATTTTTCATGTTAATTGTATTGATCTGAGTCTTCTCCCTTGTTTCTTGATGAGTCTGGCAAAAGGCTTATTGATATTGTTTATCTTCTCAAAATACCGGCTTTTGGTTACATTATTCCTTCCTATTGTTTTCTTCATTTCTATTTCATTTATTTCTGCTCTGATTTATAAGATTTCTTTCCTTCTGCTAAGTTTAGATTTTGTTTGCTATTCTTTCTCTAGTTGCTTTAGGTGTAATGCTAAGTTGTTTATTTGAGTTTTTGTCCCCCCCCGCCCCGGAGGTAGGATTGCATTGTTATAAACTTCTCTTTTAGAACTGCTGTTTCAGCATTCCATAGGGTTTTGATCATCATGTTTTTGTTGTCCTTGTTTCTAGTTTTTTCTTTTTTTTTTTCTTAAGTTACTCAGTTCCTTGGTTATGTAGTAGCATCAAAAAACATGTATTTTTTCTTTTTACAGTTTTTTTTTCACCATAATTAATTTCTTATCTCATAGCATTGTGGTCAGAAAAGATGCTTGATACAGTTTCAGTTTTTTAAATGCATCATCTTGAATTGTGACCCAAGATGTGATCTATCCTGGAGAATGTTCCATGTGCACTTGAGAAGAAAATTATTTGTTACCTTTCCTTTGCTACTTTTGATACTTTTTCTTTAAATTTAATTTTTGTTAGTTTGAATAATATGTGTCACAGCATACTTGGGTTTACCCTTTATGTACTCTTTGCCCTTCCTGAACTTCAGTTCAGTTCAGTTGCTCAGCCATGTCCGACTCTTTGGGACCCCATGAATCGCAGCACGTCAGGCCTCCCTGTCCATCACCAACTCCCGGAGTCTACCCAAACTCATGTGCATCAGGTTGGTGATGCCATCCAGCCATCTCATCCTCTGTTGTCCCCTTCTCTCATGATGTGGCCAAAGTATTGGAGTTTCAGCCTCAGCATCAGTCCTTCCAATGAACACCCAGGACTGATCTCTTTTAGAATGGACTGGTTGGATCTCCTTTCAGTCCAAGGGACTCACAAGAGTCTTCTCCAACACCACAGTTCAAGAGCATCAATTCTTCGGCACTCAGCTGAACTTAGACGGCTATTTTCTTTCTCAGAAGGACTTTTTGACTATAATCTCTTCAAATATTTTCTCAGATACTTTCTCTTTCTCTTCTTCTTAGACTCCTAAAATTTAAATGTGGGTGTATATAAAGTTGTGCCAGTGGTCTCTAAGACTACTCATTTCCTTTCATTCTTTTTTTTTTTTTCCCTTTATTCTGCTCCGTGGCAGTTATTTCCACCATTATGTCTTCCAGCTCAGTTATTTCTTCTTATCCCTCAGTTATTCTTCTACTGATTCCTTCTAGTGAACTTTTCATTTCTGTTTTTATGTTTTTCATCACTGTTTATTTGTTCTTTTAGATCCTTGTTAAACTTTTCTTGTATTTTCGAAATTTGTGACTTCATTCTATTTCCAAGATGTGAGATCATCTTTACTATCATTCTGAATTATTTTTCACGTAGATTGCCTATTCCCTCTTTATTTATTTGGTCTTGTAGGTTTTTACCTTGCTCCCTCATCTGTAACATAGCTTTTTGTCATCTCATTTTTGTGGGAAGTGATTTTAGTGACTACCTTATTTTCACTAATTCTTGATTTTCCTCAGTGAATGTTTATTGTTTTAGTAATAATAGTAAAGAGACACAAGTAATAAAATGTCATTGGCATACTAGGAAAATATCTATAAGTAAAAGATACATATCATTTTTAAATAGAATTTCTTATGGCATAAAGATCCCTTGCATTACTGAGAAAAACATAAGTACCAAAACAGAAAGAACCATGAATGACCTGGTAAAGCTAAGGAGAGAAAATCCTTATAATATATTTCCAAGTAGGAATATTGCAATGCTATACCAATTCTGGAGTACTATTTACTGTTATGTTTTTTACAAGTGCTTCATGTTTAATCAAATCATTGTCTCTTAATGGTTTATTGGATTATTTTTGGAAACTTCAATTTCTCCTTTCCAGTTTTGCTTGCTTTCTTATTGATCTCAGTTGCAGGGAGTTATTTTCGTATTTTGACATTACTATCTTATTCTTTTTTCATACCCTGCTCCAATGGACCACATTTTTGTGAGAACATGGAATGACAACTGGTTCAAAATTGGGAAATGAGTATATAAAGACTATATATTTTCACACTGCTTATTTAACTTATATGCAGAGTACATCATGCAAAATGTTGGGCTAGATTCCACAAGCTGGAATCAAGATTGCTGGGAGAAATATCAATAACCTCAGATATGCAGATGACACCACCCTTATGGAAGAAAGTGAAGAACTAAAGAGCCTCTTGATGAAAGTGAAAGAGGAAAGCGAAAAAGCTAGCTTAAAACACAACATTCAGAAAACTAAGATCATGCCACTGGTCCTATCACTTCATGGCAAATTGGTGGGGAAAATGTGGAAACTGTCAAATTTAATTTTCTTGGTCTCCAAAATCTCTGCAGATGGTAACTGCAGCAATAAAGTTAAAAGACACTTGCTCCTTGGAATAATAGCTATGTCAAACCTAAACAGCATGTCAGACAAAGGTAGCTGACAAAGGTCTGTCTAGTCAAAGCTATGGTTTCTCCAGTAGTCATGTATAGATGTGAGAGTTGGACCATAAAGAGGGTTGAACGCCAAAGAACTGATGCTTTTGAACTTTGAGAAGACTCTTGAGTCCCTTTGACAGCAGGAGATCTAACCAGTCATCCTAAAAGAAATAAGTCCTGAATATTTATTGGAAGGACTGATGAAGCTTCAAAACTTTGGCCACCTGATATGAAGAGATGACTCAATGGAAAAGTTCCTGATACTGTGAAAAATTGAGGGCAAGAAGAGAAGTGGCAACAGAGAGTGAGATGGTTGCCATCATCACTAACTCAGAGGACATGAGTTTCATCAAACTCAGGGAGATAATGATAGAGANTTTTTTTTTTTTCCCTTTATTCTGCTCCGTGGCAGTTATTTCCACCATTATGTCTTCCAGCTCAGTTATTTCTTCTTATCCCTCAGTTATTCTTCTACTGATTCCTTCTAGTGAACTTTTCATTTCTGTTTTTATGTTTTTCATCACTGTTTATTTGTTCTTTTAGATCCTTGTTAAACTTTTCTTGTATTTTCGAAATTTGTGACTTCATTCTATTTCCAAGATGTGAGATCATCTTTACTATCATTCTGAATTATTTTTCACGTAGATTGCCTATTCCCTCTTTATTTATTTGGTCTTGTAGGTTTTTACCTTGCTCCCTCATCTGTAACATAGCTTTTTGTCATCTCATTTTTGTGGGAAGTGATTTTAGTGACTACCTTATTTTCACTAATTCTTGATTTTCCTCAGTGAATGTTTATTGTTTTAGTAATAATAGTAAAGAGACACAAGTAATAAAATGTCATTGGCATACTAGGAAAATATCTATAAGTAAAAGATACATATCATTTTTAAATAGAATTTCTTATGGCATAAAGATCCCTTGCATTACTGAGAAAAACATAAGTACCAAAACAGAAAGAACCATGAATGACCTGGTAAAGCTAAGGAGAGAAAATCCTTATAATATATTTCCAAGTAGGAATATTGCAATGCTATACCAATTCTGGAGTACTATTTACTGTTATGTTTTTTACAAGTGCTTCATGTTTAATCAAATCATTGTCTCTTAATGGTTTATTGGATTATTTTTGGAAACTTCAATTTCTCCTTTCCAGTTTTGCTTGCTTTCTTATTGATCTCAGTTGCAGGGAGTTATTTTCGTATTTTGACATTACTATCTTATTCTTTTTTCATACCCTGCTCCAATGGACCACATTTTTGTGAGAACATGGAATGACAACTGGTTCAAAATTGGGAAATGAGTATATAAAGACTATATATTTTCACACTGCTTATTTAACTTATATGCAGAGTACATCATGCAAAATGTTGGGCTAGATTCCACAAGCTGGAATCAAGATTGCTGGGAGAAATATCAATAACCTCAGATATGCAGATGACACCACCCTTATGGAAGAAAGTGAAGAACTAAAGAGCCTCTTGATGAAAGTGAAAGAGGAAAGCGAAAAAGCTAGCTTAAAACACAACATTCAGAAAACTAAGATCATGCCACTGGTCCTATCACTTCATGGCAAATTGGTGGGGAAAATGTGGAAACTGTCAAATTTAATTTTCTTGGTCTCCAAAATCTCTGCAGATGGTAACTGCAGCAATAAAGTTAAAAGACACTTGCTCCTTGGAATAATAGCTATGTCAAACCTAAACAGCATGTCAGACAAAGGTAGCTGACAAAGGTCTGTCTAGTCAAAGCTATGGTTTCTCCAGTAGTCATGTATAGATGTGAGAGTTGGACCATAAAGAGGGTTGAACGCCAAAGAACTGATGCTTTTGAACTTTGAGAAGACTCTTGAGTCCCTTTGACAGCAGGAGATCTAACCAGTCATCCTAAAAGAAATAAGTCCTGAATATTTATTGGAAGGACTGATGAAGCTTCAAAACTTTGGCCACCTGATATGAAGAGATGACTCAATGGAAAAGTTCCTGATACTGTGAAAAATTGAGGGCAAGAAGAGAAGTGGCAACAGAGAGTGAGATGGTTGCCATCATCACTAACTCAGAGGACATGAGTTTCATCAAACTCAGGGAGATAATGATAGAGAGAGAAGCCTGAATATGCTGCAATTAATGGGGTTACAAAAAGTTGGACAAGATTTAATGACTGAATAACAACAGCAATAATGTCACACCCATCACAAAATATTGATATCACTCATTTCCAAACCTAAAAGTTCATATTATTTATGCTTGATATAAAGTTTTCTATTTTTTATTTGGCTTTATTTTTTGCCTCTGCTCTGTAACAGACATTCATTTTTTTAAAAAAACAACCTTATTTTATCAATTGCTTCTTAATTTGTTTCACTCTAGCTAAAAGTATTTTACTTCATATCTGTTTATCTTTCGATTTTTTCTTTTATACGTGAATAAGCTCTACAAAAACTTTAATTCTTACTAAACAATGTGTCTTATCCAAATAATAATCCCATACATATAGATATATATGTTCTGAAAGAATTCCATCTTTTATAGATGAACAATAAAGACTAACTATAAATGAACAATTGGGAAATTATCTAATATTTTCTCTTTGAGTTTCATAGTATATCTCTGAATCCTTCAGTGTTACTTATTTTCAAATTGCCTTTATTATTTATTAAAGTAGTATAAGTGACAGAGAACGAGATGGCTGGATGGCATCACCGACTCAATGGACATGAGTTTGGGTGAACTCTGGGAGCTGGTGATGGACAGGGAGGCCTGGCCTGCTGCAGTTCATGGGGTCACAAAGAGTCAGACACGCCTGAGTGACTGAACTGAACTGAATAAACTCATCATTTATAAAACATGAAATCAGCCTAAAATCACTTTCAACTGAAAACACAATTGTAAACCCAACCCCCTATTTCTACTCTAAGTCTCAAATTTCAGTTAACCTCTCTATATTGTTCAATTGTTTCTCCATACAGTTACTTTTCATTTTTTCCAAACAATGTTTCTATTGTCATTTTATTACAAGTGCTCAAATTGATCTTTTGTATACATGTTACAATTTTTTCCAAATTAAATTCACGAAACATCTAGTGTTTCAGTCTTCTCTGTCACTCACCTACCCAAGGAGATCGCCTCACAATGCTCAGTCCTCAAGTATCATCTTAAACTTGGCACTGTCTTGTCTTGATTCAGTCCCCAGTTGTAAAGTGGGTATTCTTTTAACCTCTTTCTAGAGTATAAACCTCTATTTAGGGTATAAATTTGCCCACTTGCTTTGTAGAAGCCGGGTCCGAAAGAGGTGGATTGCCACAGTCAATATGTAGGTTTTTAAATTAAACCTCCAGCTAATAGGTAGCTTCCTTCTGAAGTGGCTTATGCTCCTTGCATCCGGAGTATCTTGCATTCAGTTTGCCACAGAGTGGATCTATGTGCCCTGTAAATGTAAGAAATGGCATTTTCCTGGATGGCTTTCAATACTCCCATTAAAAAGATCTTGAGTCCAACTCCTTTGCACTTTGATTTTGGGCAATTCTTTCTTCCCAATCCCAGCTTTCTGTGGTACTTGGTTCTTCCACATAAGAAAACTTTAAGGATTCTGTGGAGCCCTTTTGCTTTTAGCTCATTGTTTTTCACACTACAGGCACCCAGTAATTGCTCCCTGAAGCAGTTAGCACTTCTCTAATTTCCCTTTTGTCTTCAAGTGTTGTTGAAATATCATACATACTGTTGTTTTTCTCAATTTTCTTTGTCCTGGGAATATAAAATCTTTTATTGTTGGTTTTAAAAAATATATGGATAATCAAGCTTCAATCATTCATTTAATTCTATTCTAATTAAAATTTAGAGAGAATATTATATATGCCTAAGCTGTTGATTTTTTTTTTGTCCTGTTTAATCCTGAAATCTGTGTTTTAATTCTCTAGATAGCTAGGCTAATTAGTTTAGAAATATCAAAAATTACTTTCAGTTCTTAGGCCTAGACCCAAGCCAGACATATATAATATTCTACTCTTTCTAGTCCTCAGAGTCGTCTTGTCTTCACTTAACCCTGTATATCGTGGGAGGAGCATATGTCAATAAGGAAGGCAAATATAGCTCTCTTTTGACAGTTCAAGTTTGGAAAGAGAGAAAAAGAAATATTGTAAGGAGGACAAAGAAGTAAAGAGTTGTTCAGAAGGAAAAGATTTTTGTACTCTGCTTTAACCCTAAAAGATGATACTGAATTTTTCTCAATATCATTTTTAGTAAATGTGTGACTTTAAAAACCCATGGTTTGTATATAAAATTATAAATTTCACTTAAGCCTGATAATATGAAGATATTTTCATTTGCAAGGCTTCCCAGGTGGCACAGTGGTAAAGAATCTGTCTGTCAATGCAGAAGACATGGCTTTGATCCCTGGGTCAGGAAGATCCCCTGAAGAAGGATGGCTATTCATTCCATGGAGAATTCCATGGACAGAGGAGACTGGAAAGCTACGGTCCATGGGTTGCAAAGAGTCAGACACAACTGAGTACACACACACACACACACACACACACATTTTCATTTGGTCAGAAATATTAACGGAATTATTTAGCCCTTACAATAGTTAGAAATACACGTGAAAGTGAAAGTGTTAGTTGCATAGTTATGTCCAACTCTTTGTGACTTGATGAACTTTAGCCCAGCAGGCTCTTCTATCCATGAAATTCTTCATGCAAGAATACTGGAGTGCCTATCCAGTTCCTTCTCCAGGGGATCTTCTTGACCGAGAGACTGAACTGGGTCTATCATTAAAAATGGCCAATAAATTTATTTATTTCATGAAAACCAGTAAGTTGCTAAAGATTATTTATAGAATGATCTTACTTCTGAAAAGCCAATAGTAAATTCAGCAGATAATAGCATATCAGTGGAAAAATTCTGAAGAGTAATATGTTCAACTGTTCATAGAGGATTACTTTGAATAATAGGAATATCAGTTCAGTTCATTCATTTCAGTCACTCAGTCGTGTCCGAATATTTGCGACCCCATGAATTGCAGCATAGTAGTCCTCAATGTTATGCCTCTATAATGTTCCCATTTTCTTCCACCATGTGATGTAATTAGTTTAACTATGAAAAATTAATTATGTCATATTTATTGAATACTTGCTATTTGCCCAGCATGATGTCAGGAATCAAAGTTGTTATAAAGAAAAATAAAGTACTAATTCTAAATTCATATAACTTGTAATACCAAGACAAGATGTATAGACATAAATCACATAATTATACAAGAAGTTATGAGAATAATTATCTAAACTAGTGATTCTGTTTTAGTTCAATGAGCCAACATTTCCAAGTAGGATAGAATAGGGAAATGATTGAACCTGAAATGCATACTGATAGAAGAATTCAATTTGTATAAGTCAACTAGAGTTCTAGAGTCCATTAAAGCAGGGATTATTCAGGCAAGAAATGTCCAAGTATTTAAGTGATAAATTAATATTAGCAAATCATTTTAACATCCAGTAATCATAAGTTGAAAATATTTAGATTTATGAAAAGACAGTGTTAACATCATGGCAAATGTCTATTTACACTGAAAAGAAGCATCTAGAGGAAAAGTTGTTCTTGTCCCAGAAAATATGAAAGGCATATGAAGACAAAAAATGTAGTTTTCTTTCAACTCTCCATCTTCCCCCAATGATTGCTGTATTGGCAAAAGTGGTTAGCAACTATAAGGTTTTGCTATTAAAGATAAGATAAAGCAGCCATAAAATGAGGAAGAAAATTATTGTGGATTTGTAACCTGAAGCTTATTTTTTTTTATTGAAAATCCACTTTTCCAGTATATAACCCAGAGGAAATGATATTTTCAGGAGTCTTAGTTATTTTCATTTGTGACTCTGCAATTGTTATGTAACTCTTCAAAACAGACATTTGATTCTGTTTCCATTATCAAAATTGTTTTTCCCCTAATGGTGGGAAGAAAAGCCATAATCAAGCAAAAAACAACAAGAACTCAAGCTTGACTTCCCATTAAAATCACCAGTGACCTTCACAGAACAATTGTATCAGAATCTGTAGGGAACAAGTAAAAAGTAGTTTTCTAGAGCCCCACAGGTGATTGCAATGCACAGAAGGGCTGAGTACTACTGAACTTAGTGAACTCAGATCATCAAATGAAAAGTGAATCTGAATATAAATAAATAAATAAATAAGTAGTTTCCACTGAAATAGAACTCAAAGGAAATTCATATGAGAAATTTAAATGCAAGAAAACATTAAGAATTTTTAAAGAAAATAAATTAATACATNATGTCAATGTATAGCAAAACGAATACAGTATTGTAAAGCAAAACAAACTAAAAAATAAAATTAAAAAAATAATAAAGTATTCAAAGAGAAAAAAATAAATAAATAAATTGGTTTCTGTATATTGTATATTTCTTGCAGTACAAAAGTATAAAAGAAATAAGACCTACTTTATAAAATTCCCTTCAAACTAGTAGATGATATAATCTGAATTCAATTAATTTATATACAGCCCTGCTGATGTTGGGAAAGATTGAAGGCAGGAGGAGAAGGGGATGACAGAGGATGAGATGGTTAGATGGCATAACCGACTCAACAGACATGAGTTTCGGTAAACTCCGGGAGTTGGTGATGGACAGGGAGGCCTGGCATGCTGTGGTTCATGGGGTCGCAGAGAGTCCAACATGACTGAGTGACTGAACTAAACTGAACTGAACTGGCCAAGAACAGGATTTCTTAAGGTGGGAGAGCCTGGTAATTGTGTAAAATTTAAACCTTTTTGCCAGATGTTCAATTCTTCTTAATAGCATGTTTATTCCCATTCTACTTACCATAGAATTCCTCACATTAATACAGCAAAAAGACTTTGTAGACAATCCCAAAAAGTACCAAACACTGTCGGCCTTCCTGGCCTACTATCATCTATCACCAATGCTATCAAAGTATTCATTAAGGAACCATTAGGACCACTAACATCTTCCTGTAAAGAGCAGGGTAATAAATATTTTAGACTCTCAAGCCCATGTAGTCTTCAAAACAGGTGCTCATTTCTACCATCATAACCCAAAGTCCGAAAAGGCCGGCATAGACAATACATACACATGTGGGAATAATCGTATTCCAACACAATTTTATAAACTTAAGCAGTGAGGTTGATTTGGTTTATGGGCAGTAGTTTAATAACCTCTGTTTTAAAAGAAATTTTTTGGTGGTGATGAGCAGACAGACCAATGAAAATACCAAAGTATAAATGAAAAGGCAGAAAAAAATAGGGAGCACTTCGTGAATGCCAGCATGCAAAGCTCCATGGGTATACTTCCAGTGAAGCAACCATAACTGCTAAAAGTTGTATATAAAATAAAATTATTGGGAAATTTTCTAAGGGCATACATCAAGCGAAAAAAAATTATCCAAGAAATTACACTAAATCTCTGTAAAAAGTTTGAGTGTGTATTACCTAAGCCATATCTACTTCCTGCCTAAAACCTCAGTTCAGTGTGACTAAAGCTCTATTCTGAGCGGATATGCTTAACATTAAGTGCTCTCACCCCCTAGCCTGCACTCAAGGACAGTGATGTTTCCCTGGAAGAGGTAAAAACCACCAAATTTCTCATTCCTACAGGCTTCATGTTATAGAAGCTAAATACCAGGTGAATCATGAGGTTCTAGAGGTTAGAGCTCCTTCCATTTACTAAAGGATACCAGGTCATTTTTCTTTCTCATTCAACACATAAAGAGGATGTTCTTCACTACAAGAAACAAGTCAAAAAGACTAGTACTATTGCCCCTTTGTGCGTGGGTGCAAAGTCACGTCAATCACTTGAACTGCAACCCTGTGAACTGCAGTCTGCCAGGCTCCTCTACCCATGGAATTCCCCTGGCAAGAATACTGAAGTAGTTTGCCATGCCCTTCTCCTGGGGATCTTCCAAACCCAGGGATCAAACCCACATGGGCAGGCAGATTCTTTACCACTAGCATCACTTGAGAAGATTGAATTAACCCCTTTGTTCTCCAGACTCTTTTTCTTTTACTTTGGGTTCCTACTCCCTTACTTGGGAATTCATGATCCACCATCAATTCTCCTGCTTTGTGTATTTATGTACGTGAAGTGAGTTTACTATAGGCATAATTAGAGGATCTGTGACCCTCCTACCAGAGCTGGTGCTCTGTACCTGAGAGCAAGAGCTGGAGAAAAAGTAGTGCCTTGCAGAAAAGAAGGAAATCTGAGGTCTTTCACTTAAAGCCCTAAGTTCTGATCCTTGGAAAACAGAGTTCAGCATCTCTTCAACTTGTGGTGACATTAGGTCAAAGATAACTATGATAATATTACTTTTAGTTTAAAAATAATTTAGAATTAAAAATGTATACAAATATTAAAATTAAATTTTGTTAAAAATAAAATGTTTTAAAAAATGTAATGCCATATCCTCACAAAATAGAATAGCCAAGAAAACTCCACAGATGTTTGAAGAAGGAAAAAACAGTGAGTGATGTAATTAATTAACCATAAAACAAGGACAAGACAGAGATTTACAAAGTTAAAATTAGCTTCAAAATTTCCACAACTTATTAAAACAAGTGACTACAATGATCACAAAAAGAAAAGGCACAAATAATTAATAAAATAAATTAATGAATATATATCCAGTTCATACATAGAGATGAAAAAGCATATCATACAAATATTTTAAGTCAATAAAATTGATAAAGCAATTAACATGGCTATGTCCTAGAAAAATATCTCATAAATAATGACAATAAAGAACAGAAACTTAAAACTTAAAGAACAAAAACTTTAAGTTCTAGAATTAAAAAGATATTAAATATTTTCACTTAAATAGTATCTCAAGCCTTGTTAGTAAGCTTTATCCAACCCAGAGATGGCCACTATTCTAAATGGAACATTTCCACAGGTTACAAAAAAAAAAAAAAGGACATACTATAGCATATTTTGTGAAGCCAGTGTGATATTCCTTCATAACAAGAATAATAAGAAAAATGAAATTATAATTTAATCTTAATCATTAACATTAATAAAAATTGTTTTAAAATTTTTTCAAAAGTTATCCATCTCTTTATATAAAAAATTAAATATGACCAACTTGGATTTATTCTCNAAAAAAAAAAAAAAGGACATACTATAGCATATTTTGTGAAGCCAGTGTGATATTCAATCATAACAAGAATAATAAGAAAAATGAAATTATAATTTAATCTTAATCATTAACATTAATAAAAATTGTTTTAAAATTTTTTCAAAAGTTATCCATCTCTTTATATAAAAAATTAAATATGACCAACTTGGATTTATTCTCAACAATGAAAGTTGATCTAACATTTAAAAATAATCAATGTAATTTAACAAATTAGAGAATAATTGGGAAAGTAAATTATCAATATTGATATAAAATGATTTGATGAAATTCAGAACTCATTAATGACAAAACGCATAGAAAAATAGGAAAAGAAGGGAAGTTAGATAAAGTGATAGGAACTTTAAAAACTCTAATGAAAGTATTGTACTTAACAATATGTTGAATGCTTTCATTTGAGACTAGTAGTTACATAAGCTTATCCACCACCCCTGTCCTGTCAGTCTGGTAAGATAAGAAAAAGAAAGAAATGATATACAACTGGAAAGGAAGACACAAAACAATATTATTCCCACATTATTGTATCACTGATACACATAAAATTTTAAGGCTTAACAATCAGAATAAATAAGTGAATTTAGCACAGTTATAGGGTACAAAAATGACATAAGAATTATATAAATTCCTCTATACTTGCAACATACAAAATATAAAATTTTCAAATGATACCACTTAAAGTAGTATGAAAAACACCAAAAGCCTAGGACTAAATCTAGCAAACCATGAGCACAACTTAATAAAAAGAATCCAATGAATTGCTATAGTTTTACATGGACAAGAGATTATTAATCAACTGGTATGGCAACATATCATTTGGACATAAATGATTTGTATAATTGATAGCATCTCAATCAATCTCCCAAAAGACTTTTTTGGAAAATTTCTTTTTAATGTATAATTATTCTTAACTTTATATTGAAGGTAAAAGCCCCAGAATAGCCAAGGAACTATTGTAGAAGAAAGACAAAATGAGCATACTCATACAATTTATAACAAGTTATCTTAAAATAATGTCTGAAATAAAGCAGTATATTTGATGCAAAGACATGCAAATAGACCAACTAGAAAACAAGAAATGGACTGACCATTGACTTTAAGGATACTAAACTCATTAATTTATTAATCTTTTATCATGGTATCACATCAGGGTAAAGAGAAAGTTTGGCATTTTAACATTTTATTGAGATAATAACTATAAATGTGAAGAAAGTTTGACCTACGAACACAAAAATCAGTTTCAAATAGATCACATACCCAAGTTTAAGCAGCTAATCCAATAGCATTTAAGAGATAGTACAGATGAATATATATAATTTCAAATTTAGAAATGTCTTCTTACATGGAATATTAAAGCAATGTCTCCTAGCTCTTGAATCAGGAATGACTTGCATGTCTCTTTGCCAAGGAAATATGGCCGAAGTAATGTTGGACCATGTATAAGATTAAGCTTCAAAAGTGTTTCACGCTTATGTTCTGGCTCTTGGTCCTGCCCCGCTGGTTAAGTTAACAAGCTCAAGCTAACCTGTTGGATGATAAGGAACATGTGGATTTGTCATCGCTGTTATCCAACTTATGCTAGCCAATCCCAGAACCAAAACTGCACTGTTAAGCATGAGGAGTGATTGCAATTGCATCAGTGAGTCCAGCTGAGATTAGTCCTAATTATTCATTCACAGACTGTAAGCAAAAGAACTGTTGTTTCAAACCAGTAAACTTTAGGTAGCTTATTATGCAAGATGTGTGTTCAGTTGCTCAGTACTGTCTAACTCCTTGCAACCCCATGGACTGTAACTCATGGGCTCCTGCATCCATGAGATTTGCCAGGCAAGAAAACTGGAGCAGGAAGACATTTTCGACTCCAGGGGATCCTCCTGACCCAGGGATTGAATTCACATCTCTTGATTCTCTCCTGCAGATTTTTCACTGCTGAACATCCAGGAAAACCTCTATTAAGCAATAAAATGTAGTAAATAGTGACACAAATTGGCAGGTTATTGAAGAAGACATTCAAATAAAAATCTAATAAAGTTAACAATCACCAAGTGAAAAAAAAAAAAAGGATAAAACCAAATGCTAAGAGGACATATTGCAACTGGAATTCTTATACATTGCTTATAGGAGTATTGTTTTATAAAATAATTTGGTGAAGAGGTTGGCATCGGCTAATCAGTTAAAATATTTCCATACTCTATGATTCCAATTCTAATCCTAGGTAAAATGTAACAGAAATGCACACATGCATGAACATGTTTTGTATATGTTCATTGCAGCAATAACTTAATATTAATAAAAGAAAGTAAATGTCCATCGGCACAATAATGAACAGTTATATATGATTTATTCATATTACCATGCTGTTTTGAAGTACTTAAAATTTATCTACTAAACCTACAAAACATGCATGGAACTCACAAACAGAATTTGGAGCCAAAGAAACCAGAAACAAAAATAATATATACTATTTAATTCCATTGTAGTATGTTTCAATAATTCAACAAAGATAATGCTAATTAGAGACTTTACATTTATCTAATAAAACTTTAAAGGAGAGCAAACAAGTTTTATCTTAATAGTCAGTTTAATGATCCTTTTATTAAAATAATTTTAATTCAAATATAGTTGACATATGACATTGTGTAAGTTTAAGGTATAGAACATATTGATTTAATACATTTATATAATAGAACATTATTGCCATTGTAGTGTTAGCTAGCACCCTATTTATTGACTATGCCAAAGCCTTTGACTGTGTGGATCACAATAAACTGTGGAAAATTCTTAAAGAGATGGGAATACAAGACCATCTGACCTGTCTCTTGAGAAAACTGTATGCAGGTCAGGAAACAGCAGTTAGAACTGGACATGGANAGTCCATCCTAAAGGAGATCAGTCCTGAGTGTTCATTGGAAGGACTGATTTTGAAGCTGAAACTCCAATTCTTTGGCCACCTCATGCAAAGAGTTGACTCATTGGAAAATACCCTAATGCTAGGAAGGATTAGGGGCAGGAGGAGAAGGGGATGACAGAGGATGAGATCGCTGGATGGCATCACTGACTCTATGGACATGGATTTAGGTAGACTCCGGGAGTTGGTGATAGACAGGGAGATCTGACATGCTGCAATTCATGGGGTCGCAAAGAGTTGGACATGACTGAGCGACTGAACTGAATCAAGAGAAGTAGAGGGATGGCATGTGAGATGCCATTTTGAAGGTGCGAAGACCTCCAGGTTGTGTGGATGTTTGTGCAGAGGTATACTGTAAAGGCTGTGTCCTGTTATATATGATGTAGAATTAGGCTGTGTCCTATTATGTAGATATAGAACAGTGTATGGTAAAGGTTGTGTCTTATGATGGGCTACTAACCTTTGATTCTCTTGTAGATTTAGAACAGTGTGAAGGTATTTGGAATCATATGAGTGGGCTGTGAACACTTCAAAAATCCTCTCCTTGAAGAGATGAACCTGGAATCTGTTGGGGAGTTTTGTGGGTCCTTAATAAAAACCCAACAGGGGTGAGGTTGCCCCTGTGAAGGCTTTCCTGTAATCTTGCAAGGATAGATGCTCTACTGGATGTGGCCATGGAAAGATAAAGTCACTCCACATGCAGCTAGTGGCTCTTCTAGCCCCATGAGGGCAATGTGATTTCCAACATGAGTTCCAGGTGATACCTAGCATTGGGTTTTGCTATGTGTTGGGGCTATAACTGTTTGTTGTTGTAGCATCTACAGCTGTTGCAGAATGTGGATTCCGAATGTGGTCAGTTTTACTCAGCAAGGGAATATGGCAAAAGATGGACTGTGCATAGATTGTGAAGTGAGAGACCTTAAGAGGTGGAATGTAGGGAAAGAGAAAATTAGCCAAGATGGTGGTGGGTCAGGCTCTCTCACCCCATGACCTCTCACTCTCATCCCAGTTGTTGTAAATACATGGTTATATAATAGTTGAAATCATTTATAGCACTGCACATGAACATCACATTGTACCCAGTTGATCACAGGCCAGTTTTGTCCTGTAACCATATATAAACCCACATGAAAAGCACTTGAAGCTACGTTATAGTTATTTTAAGGCTGCATTATGGCTGTGTCTGCTGGGTCAACTGAGAGAATGCAGCATGTCTGTCATTATGGCTGCTGCATCAACCTGGAGAGAATAAACATGTCTGCAGTTCCTACAGGTCTTTGAGTTTTCTTCCAGATTCTCCACTTATGCCTTACTTACCCTGGGTTCAATGAACAGTGTGAAGAGCAAGATGCTTCTAAAAAATAAATGGGTTAAAGAAAAAATCAAAAATAAAATCAAAAAAATATTTTGAACCCAATGAAAATGAAAGCACAACATATCAAAACCAGCAAAAGCAGTTCTAAGGAGAGTGTTATGGCAATAAACACATGTAATACATTTTTTAAAATATCTCAAATAAACAACTTAGCTTTGAACCTCAAAAGAACTAGACAAAGAACAAATTAAGTTATTAGAGAGAAGGAAATAATAAAAATATTAGTGCACAAATAAATGGAATAGAGACTATGAAAACAATAGAAAAGATTAACAAAACTAGGAGCTGGTTTTTCAGAACAAGATAAACAAAATTGACATATTTCTGTTAGAGTAACTAAGAAAAATGACAGAAGATTCAAAATCAGAAATGAAAGAATATATTACAAATGATACTCCAGAAATGCATACGATCAAAAAAGATTAAAATGGACAATCATAGGCCATACAAACTACATAACCTAAGAAAAATAGAAACTTACAACCTACTAACCCTAATCATGAGGAAATAGAAATCTAGCCAATAACAAGTAAGGAGACGGAATTGGTAATCTAAAACCTTCCAAAAAAGAAAACCCCAAGAACAGATTGCTTTGCTAGTGAATTCTACTAAATATTTAAGAAGAATGTCGATCCTTTTCAAACTCTTTGGAAAAGTAGAAGAAGCAAGAACAATTCCAAAATAATTCAACATTGTTGAATAAACAACACTGTTGAATAAATAAATTCAACAATAAACAACATTGTCGTTGCTGTTGTTGTTTAGTCCCTAAGATGTGTCCGACTCTTTGTGACCCCATAGACTGTAACCCACCAGGATCCTCTGTCCATGACATTTCTTAGGCACTGGAGTGGGTTGTCATTTCCTTCTGCAGAGATTTTTTCTGACCCAGAGATTGAATTTGTGTCTCCTGCATTGACAGGCAGGTACTTCACAGCTGAGCCACGAGGGAGCCCAAGGTCAACGTTACCCTCATAGTAAAGCCAGATAAGAAAATGATAGATCAAGTTCCCTGATAAAGATAGATGCAAAGTTCTCAACAAAATATTAGCAAAGTGAATTCAAAAGCACATTAAAAGTATTATACACCACAATTAAGGGGAATTTACCCTTGGGATGCAAGGATGGCTCAACATATGTAAATCAATTAATTATATACACCACATTAACAGAATGAAAGAAGAAATATTATGAAAAATTTATATTATCATCTCATCAGATGCAAAGAAAAATTGAAAAAAATCAACATTCTTTCATGATACATATCCTCAATAGTTTGTGTATTTAAGGAGGAAACTCAATATAATAAAGGCTATATACTACAAACCCACAGTTAACATTATACTCAATGGGTGAAAAATTGAAAGCTTTTCCTCAAAGATAAGGAACAAGAACAGAAAGCCCATTCATTCAACATAGTACTTGAAGTCCTAGCCAGAGCAATCAGATAAGACAAAGAAGAAAATGAATTTAAATCAGATGACAGAATTAAAGTTGTCTTTATTTGCAGATGACATCATTTTATACATAAAAAATCCCAAAGACTCAACTTAAAAGCTGTTGGAACTTAAATTCATAAAAGTGTCAGGATACAAAATCAGTATAAAGAAGTTAGTTACATTTCTATACACAATGAAACATCTGAAAGAAAAAAAGACAACTCTTCCATTCACAACAGCATCAAAACAAAAACATGCTAAGGAAAAAAATTTAACCAAGGAAGTGATAGATTACTCAGATGAAGACTAAAAGTCTTTGTTGAAATAAATTGAAGAACACACAAATGTTTATGAATCAGAAGAATTAATACTGTTAAAATGTCCACGCTACCAAAAGTGAAAGTAAAATCCAATGAAATTTCAAAATTCCAATGGCATTTTCCATAGAAATAGGAAAAAATATTCCTAAAATATGTGTGAAACTACAAAAGACCCCTGATAGCCAAAGCAAGATGAGACAAAAGAATAAAGCTGGAGGCATCACATTTCTTGATTTCAAATTACACTACAAAGGTATACTAATTAAAACTTCTGTTACTAACATAGTAATGGACACATAGACCAGTGCAACAGAACTGAAAGCCCAGAGTTAACAGTTCTGTCTTAGGCATTAGGAAGTGATGTGATTTAAATTGAGTATAAGGGGGGGTTTCTGGTATTAACAGATTCTACTTCTGGGTTCAGGTTGCATGTGTGTGTGCTAAGTTGCTTCAGTTGTGTCCAAATCTGTAGGACCCTATGGACCACAGCCCACCAAGTTCCTCTGTCCAAGGGAGTCTCCCGACAAAAATACTGGAGCAGATTACCATTCTTTCCTCCAGGGGACCTTCCTGACCTGGGGATCGAACTCACATCTCTTATACTACCTTCTGCATTGTCAGGAAAGTTCTTTAACACTAGTGTCACCTGGGAAGCCTGGGTTCAGTTTATAAGAAAGTTATTATGTTATAATCACTGAATATTACAGTATTACCATTTTTTTTGTTTTCAATTTTTATGAGTATGTCTGATTCAACATTTTAAAAAGATAATTAATGCATTCATTTCATCCTTACAATAGAATACAGTTAACTAGAGGAAATAAAGTTTAAAAGTCATGACAGAGCTGGTAGAAGTAAAAGATTTTAAAATACCCTTCCTTTTGTTTATCTTACAGGAATGTTCAACAGGAGTACCTTTTTTAATAATCAAATATTCATACATACATTGAATATTTTTCTGGAAACTTTATGTTTCATTGTGTATTTTATCAAACTTGACACCAGTTTCATCACCATTTTGTAGTTTTTACTCTATAGGTGATTCCATATCTTCTGTCAGACTTATCTTTATTTCATAGTTTGGTGTTATTTTAAATACTATTTTTAATTCTAATTTTTATTGCTAATTATAGAAATAAAATTTATTTTTGTATGTATGTGGCTTTTCTCAAGAACAAACTTGAGGTGTAACTTTTGGGACTTTTGCTTATTCATTTGTTTTGTATTTCCCTGCTTTTTTTTCTATGATCTTGTTATTATATTTCATCTATTTATGTTATCTTTCTTTTGTTTTTCTTGTAAGGTTTCTTAAGTGAATGCAGAGTCATTGATTAGAAATCTTTGTTCTTTTTATTATAATACTAGTGTTCTGTGCTAAAATTCCACTAAGTATTGTTTTATTGGCATTTCACAACTTTTGATATATCATGAAAGAGAACTATAACATAATCTAACTACAATTATGAAATTCTCTATTTCTCCTTGTACTTCTGACATGTTACCTCAGGTGTTTGGAAACTGTGTGAATCACAACCAACTGTAGAAAATTCTTCAAGAGATGGGAATACCAGATCACCTGACCTGCCTCCTAAGAAATCTGTATACAGGTCAGGAAGCAACAGTTAGAACTGGAAATGAAAAAACAGACTGGTTCCAAATTGGGGAAGGAGTATATCAAGGCTGTATATTGTCACCCTGCGTATTTAGCTTATATACAGAGTACATCATGTGAAATCCTGGGCTGAATGAAGTGCAAGCAAGACTCAAGATTGCCAGGAGAAGTATCAATAATCTCAGATAGGCAGATAACACCACATAGAACAAAGTGAAGAACTAAAGAGTCTCTTGATGAAAGTGAAAGAGGAGAGTGAAAATGTTGNTTTTAAATACTATTTTTAATTCTAATTTTTATTGCTAATTATAGAAATAAAATTTATTTTTGTATGTATGTGGCTTTTCTCAAGAACAAACTTGAGGTGTAACTTTTGGGACTTTTGCTTATTCATTTGTTTTGTATTTCCCTGCTTTTTTTTCTATGATCTTGTTATTATATTTCATCTATTTATGTTATCTTTCTTTTGTTTTTCTTGTAAGGTTTCTTAAGTGAATGCAGAGTCATTGATTAGAAATCTTTGTTCTTTTTATTATAATACTAGTGTTCTGTGCTAAAATTCCACTAAGTATTGTTTTATTGGCATTTCACAACTTTTGATATATCATGAAAGAGAACTATAACATAATCTAACTACAATTATGAAATTCTCTATTTCTCCTTGTACTTCTGACATGTTACCTCAGGTGTTTGGAAACTGTGTGAATCACAACCAACTGTAGAAAATTCTTCAAGAGATGGGAATACCAGATCACCTGACCTGCCTCCTAAGAAATCTGTATACAGGTCAGGAAGCAACAGTTAGAACTGGAAATGAAAAAACAGACTGGTTCCAAATTGGGGAAGGAGTATATCAAGGCTGTATATTGTCACCCTGCGTATTTAGCTTATATACAGAGTACATCATGTGAAATCCTGGGCTGAATGAAGTGCAAGCAAGACTCAAGATTGCCAGGAGAAGTATCAATAATCTCAGATAGGCAGATAACACCACATAGAACAAAGTGAAGAACTAAAGAGTCTCTTGATGAAAGTGAAAGAGGAGAGTGAAAATGTTGGCTTAAAATTTAACATTCAGAAAACTCAGATCATGGCACCTGGTCCCATCACCTCTTGGCAAATAGATGGGTAAACAATAACATTCTATTTTGGGAGGCTCCAAAATCACTGCGGATGGTGATTGCAGCCATGAAATTAAAAGACACTTGCTCCTTGGAAGAAAAGCTATGACCAACCAAGACTTAAAAAAGCAGAGACATTACTATACCAACAAAGGTCCGTGTAGTCAAAGCTACGGTTTTTCCAGTAGTCATGTATGGATGGGAAAGTTGGACCATAAAGAAAGTTGAGCGCCAAAGAATTGATGCTTTTTGAATTGTGGTTTTGGAGAAGACTCTTGGGAGTCCCTTAGACTGCAAGGAGGTCCAACCAGTCAGTCCTAAAGGATATCAGTCCTGAATATTCATTGCAAGGACTGATGCTGAAACTAAAACTCCAATACTTTGGCCACCTCATCCAAATAAGTGACTCATTTGAAAAGACACTGAGGCTAGGAAAGGTTGAAGGCAGGAGAAGTGGACAACAGAGGATAAGATGGTTGAATGGCATGACTAACATGATAGACATGAGTTTGAGTAGACTCTGGGAGTTGGTGATGGAAAGGGAAGCCTGACGAGCCGATGTCCATGGGGTCACAAAGAGTTGGACACAACTCTGTGACTGAAAACTGATTTGGAAACTTTGGTGCATAAACACTTAAGACTGGTATATTGTCTTGGATTAATTCTTTATAATTATACAATAAACTTCTTAATCTCCAATAATCTACCTTTGTCTGAAAGTTACTTTGATAATAATATAGCCACTCTAGTTTTAAATTGTGTTTTAGCTTGGTGTTTGTTTACCTAAAAGTGTGATTTTATGAGGGAAGACTATAATGATCTTTTGCTTTTTCTAATTTATTCTCACAATCCCTGTTTTATTTATAGTTTTTAGAACATTTATAAATGGTATTATTGATAGTGTTAGGTTTATCATAATCATCTATTTACTGTAAAGTTGTCTCATCTATACTTCGCTCTTTTCTCCTCTTTATCAGTCTTCTTTTAGAATAAAATTTAAGATTGTATTTCAACTCCTTTACTTGTTGTAACTTTTTTTTTGTTAATTAGTGAATTATTCCAGCTTTATAATATATATTTGTATATTTTTAGATTCATCCTTTATATGATATTATACCATGTCTCATAGGGGCTTTCCAGTGGTTCACTGGTAAAGAGCCACTTGTCAATGTAAGAGACACTGGAGACACACGTTTGATCCCTGGGTCGGGAAGATCCCCTGGAAAAGGAAATGGCAACCCATTCCAGTTTTTTTGCCTGGAGAATCCCATGAACAGAGAGAGGAGCTTGGCAGGCTGTGTCCATGGGGTCACAAAGAGTCAGACACAACTGAGCACACACACATACGTGACATGTCTCATACAATATAAGAGACTTACAATATGCTCAGTTTTCCTCTCTTTTTTGTGCAAATTTGTTATTCACTTTACTTTTGCATTATTGCATTTTGCAAATAAATTGCAAAATTGCATTTTGCAATATACCACGTTATTATTATGCTAAACAACTAAGTATCTTTTACTGATATTTAAATAATAACAAAATCTTAAAAGATTTACTTGTGTAGCTACTGCCTCCATTATTCTTCATTCATCTGTGCAGGTCAATACTCTTGTCATTTTTCTTCTGTCTTAGTCTTCCTTTATCATTTTATGTAATGCAGTTTTCTTGGCTATTGATACTTACCTTTCTGCTAATAATCTTTTATTCTTATTCTTGGAACATAGGTATGATATTAAGTTACTTGATAAGAGTCTTATTCAGGGAGTTTGCTTTTAAGATATGTTAGATCCTGAGTCAATGTCACTCTAGAGCTATTACTCCCCATCATTGAGATACAACTTGCTTTGAACATAAATCCATGTGAATCATAAGGTTTCATATATACTGTGAGAAGAAGAACTATTCTTAGATATGCATGAACACTGCACATAGTTATCTCTAATAATGTCTGGCACTTATTTTCTCAGCATTGAGTAATTTCAGCTAACAATTCAAAGGGTACCATCTAGAGATCTCCAGAGTTCTCTCTTGTTGAAGCTCTTTTTCTGTCCAGAGCTCTATCCTATGAATTTTAACTACTCAAATTTTCTGGACTTTCAGATATCTCTTTGATTCAGGGAGAGCCCCAGTCTCCATCTGCTTACCCTATTTTCTAGACTCTAAACTTTATCAAGCTAGGTAATACAAACTCATCTTATTTGTTTTCCAGCTTTCAGGGATAAGTGACCTTCATTGCTTGAAGTATTTAAGAGGCATTGTTTCATTAATTCTACCTCATTTTGCTTATTTCAGGCAGTAGGGTAAATCTATACCTGTTATTCTATCTCAGCAGAGTTATAATTGCCTGGGGATTGTTTTTGCCTGAAGGAAGTAGTTAAAATGACTGACTGACTGGTTTGAAGGGACAGTCTTGTAATAAAACTAAGGCTTCTTATTTTTCTAAAATTTTTTTTGGTGATAGATAAATATTAACTTGTAATTGAAGGATAGCCTTATAGAGCTGAATGATGATTCCCAAATTATCTAATAAACTATATTTCTGATGCTTTTATTATTTTTAGGAACAAGTTCAGTTCAGTTCAGTCTCTCAGTCATGTCCGACTCTTTGCAACCCCATGAATCACAGCACTCCAGGCTTCCCTGTCCATCACCAACTCCCAGAGTTCACTCAAATTCATGTCCATCGAGTCAGTGATGCCATCCGGCCATCTCATCTTCTGTTGTCCCCTTCTCCTTCTGCCCCCAATCCCTCTCAGCGTCAAGGTCTTTTCCAATGAGTCAATGCATCGCATGAAGTGGCTAAAGTATTGGAGTTTCAGCTTCAGCATCAGTCCTTCCAATGAACACCCAGGACTGATCTCCTTTAGGATGGACTGGTTGGATCTCCTTGCAGTCCAANCTCATGCAAAGAGTTGACTCACTGGAAAAGACTCTGATGCAGGGAGGGATTGGGGGCAGGAGGAGAAGGGAACGACCGAGGATGAGATGGCTGGATGGCATCACTGACTCGATGGACGTGAGTCTGAGTGAACTCTGGGAGTTGGTGATGGACAGGGAGGCCTAGTGTGTTGCGATTCATGGGGTCGGAAAGAGTTGGACACGATTGAGGGACTGAACTGAACTGACATACAGTGTTCATACAATCATAGGTTCTCAATAAAAATTTAATCTAATTGAATTTGAATCAACTTGCGGATGTTAGAACAACTTGAGCAAAACAAAAATAATACACACAAACTGGATAAGAAAATAAAGTTCTTCCAAAATTGTCTGTTTCTTTACAAGCACACACATGCACAAACACCAAAAACATTTCTTAATCCGTTTAAAAATTCTGTTTCTTTAAAGTTCAGCACTTCAGCAACCATCTCTATGGCAGTGTAATAGTCTTTTTTTAAAGTAACTAAATGAGGGCATCATTAGACTAAGGTGACTCTATTGCCTTCGTAGCCCAGTAAGCAAACCAAAACCTAAGCCATAGTCAATGCGCTTCAGTCAGAGACAATGAAATCTAAAAACAACTAATAAAAAACAGCCAACTAGACTTATCCAAACCAGGAACCCACTTAAGCTATAGTCAATCATATACTTGAAAGCTACTAAGAGAATATTTCTTAAATATTCTCACCTCAAAATATAGAAGGTAATAATGTAACTGTGATGTTAGCTAATGCTATGGTGGTAATCATTTTATAGTACATGTGTATCAAATAGGCCACCTGGTAAAGAATCTGCCTGCAATGCAGGCGACTCTGGTTCGATTCCTGGGTCAGGAAGATCCCCTTGAGAAAGGATAGACTACCCACTCCAGTATGCTTGGGCTTTCCTGATGGCTCAGAAGATAAATAATCCTCCTGCTATATGGGATGAAAGTGAAAGTGAAGTCGCTCAGTCGTGTCCAACTCTTTGCGACCCCATGGACTTTTACNGGAAGATCCCCTTGAGAAAGGATAGACTACCCACTCCAGTATGCTTGGGCTTTCCTGATGGCTCAGAAGATAAATAATCCTCCTGCTATATGGGATGAAAGTGAAAGTGAAGTCGCTCAGTCGTGTCCAACTCTTTGCGACCCCATGGACTTTTACCTACCAGGCTCCTCTGTCCATGGGATTTTCCAGGCAATAGTACTGGAGTGGATTGCCATTTCCTTCTCCAGGGGATCTTCCCAAACCAAGGATTGAACTCTGGTCTCCCGCATTGTAGACAGACTCTTTACCATCTGAGTCACCAGGGAAGTCCCTGGGTTCAACTCCCGGGGTGGGAAGATTCCCTGGAGAATCATGCTAATCTTAAGCTTACAGAGTTATATGTCAATTACAACTCAATTGAACTGGAAAAAAATAGGAAACCTAACTTGAACACACACACACACACAATTATCTCACTTGAACTCTGTGTCTTCTGTTAAAACCTCTTTGGCCTCTGTCTTGGAGCTCTTCTAACCAGGAAGTTTAGGATTACCTGACTCAAACGGATGTAAGCTCAAATAAAATTTTGACATATTGAGCATGCCTCAGTTTATCTTTTAATACCTCCTATAGCTGTAGATTTTCTTGCTATGAAAGAAGTGATCCTTAGAGGAGGCTCTCTGTGCATTTTAATTCACATCAACTTGCAATGTGAACTGGTATCTTCATGATGTTCA
Organism: Neotragus moschatus; assembly: GCA_006410615.1. NCBI lineage: Eukaryota > Metazoa > Chordata > Mammalia > Artiodactyla > Bovidae > Neotragus > Neotragus moschatus. The sequence goes on from SJYA01001729.1 coordinate 1,214,245, forward strand.
CAGATGCAAACATCCATGAGCGTGTCACACTGTTAAAAACTCTACATCTAATCAATTTGGAGAAAAATTATTATAGGAGAATAATATCTCAGATTGTCAGAGGTTAATATCCTTGAAATTGAATGTGTTACTACTCTTAGGCTGCCTGAGCTCTTACACACATTTCTGCTTTTGAAATTGAACATAAAACATAGAAAAATGGTTTAAAAGTAATCTAATGAAAATAATATGTCAACTAATATGCATTTTTCCCATGCAATGTGCTTACTCTCATGACTATGTTCGATCATTCTAACATGAATCCATTTTAGATAGAATCTTACTCTAAATTTAATTACAAACTCAACAAGTATTTGCGTAATATATATTAATAAGTATTCACATTTATCTTTATCACTGATCTTTTATTTTTTATTATGTGCAGGTTCTTTGGAAGGAACTGCTGTAGATAGATATACTGGATGAACAAACATGGATTCATTAGTTACCGAATGTTAACTAAGGGTGGGTGGCTGTTCTATATTCTTTACATGTATTAATTTATTTAATTTTTCAACACAGTGGTATATGATTAATCAGTATCTGTAAGGAAAAATCTCAGTATTAAAAAATGTTCCAAGGTCACACAGACAGATAATGGAAGAATCCAGATATGAGATTCAAAAGAAGCAAAAGTATCTTTTGAAGTGTTACAAATAAATAGATTAGCAACATATGAGAGGCTCAGGAACTAAACCTACAAGTAAAAATATCATCAACCAACTTGTACTTAATAGCTTTTACCTATGACATAGCCAGAAGGTATCCCTGCAGGGTGAAGTAAGAGTTTCATGCTATCCCCATTTCATTCAGACGAATTATAAATTCTGCTTACAACTCTTTTTATAGCACCAGTGACACTTGTATGATCCTGTGGCAATAATATGTAATAAAAGTTACTATACACTAAAAATAAAAATGCCTATAAATTGTAATACATGTTATAAAGGAAAAAATAAGGTACTTGGGCTTTAATACTTGTTTTATTTAATAATAGAACAAAGAGTGGCCAGCTAATCTTTCAATGGACAATGTCACTAGAATTGGAATGTGACATAAGAGTAATGTGACTGACATAAGATTCAGTTTTCTCTAAAGGTGAAAGCAAGGATTCCAATAATAGGGACCATGTGAGTAAATATCTGTGAATGATGGGACAGTGTTTGCTCTCAGAACTGACAGAGGACTAGGCTGCATGAAAAGTAACAAGAAAAGGGAAAATGAGTTAGAAATGAGTATTGATAACAAGCAGAAATTACCTTCAATGAATTCATTTTGGCCTTTATTTTAGATGTTTTACCTATGATCCAATGAAATATGAGCCACCATAGAACCACCAGAACTTACACAGGACTGGGGAAACAGACTCTTGGAGGGCACAAATAAAACCGTGTGCAACAGGAACCAGGAGAAAAGAGCAGTGACCTGACAAGAGACTAGCACAGACTTGCCTGTGAGTGTCCAGGAGTCTCTGGAAGAGGTGTGGTCAGCAGTGGCCTGCTGCAGGGTTGGGGGCTCTGAGTGCATGGGACTTTTAGAAGGAGGTGACATTAATAGTGACATTATCTTCATTACCTCCACTATAGTCTGGCCTCAGGTCAAATAACAGGGAGGAAACACAGCCCTGTCCATTAAGAGAAAACTGGATTAAAGCTTTGCTGAGCATGGCCCCACCCATCAGAACAAGATCAGGTTCTCCCTCAGTCAGTCTCTCTCATCAGAAAGCTTCCATAAGCCTCTTATCCTTCTCCATCAGACTGCAGACAGACTGAAAACCACAATCACAGAAAACTAATCAATCTGATCACATGGACCACAGCCGTGTCTAACTCAGTGAAACTATTAGTCATACTATGTACGGCCACCCAAGACAGATGGGTCATGGTGGAGAACTCTGACAAAATGTGGTCCACTGGAAAACAGAATGGAAAGCCACTTCATTATTCTTGTCTTATGAACCTCATGATCAGTATGAAAAGACAAAAAGACAGGACACTGAAAGATGAATTCCCCAGGTTGGTAGGTGCCCAGTATGCTACTGGAGATCAGTGCAGAAATAACTACAGAAAGAATGAAGAGATGGAGCCAAAGCAAAAACAACATGGATTGTGGATGTGACTGGTGATGAAAGTAAAGTCTGATGCTGTAAAGAGTAATATTGCATAGGAACCTGGCAAGTTAGATCCATGAATCAAGGCAAATTGGAAGTGGTCAACAGGAGATGGAAAGAGTGAACATCAACATTTTAAGAATCAGCAAACTAAAATGAACTGGAATGGGTGAAATTAACTTAGATGATCGTTATATCTACTACTGCTGGCAAGAATCCCTTAGAAGAAATGGAGTAGCCATCATATTCAACAAAAGCATCCAAAATACAGTACTTGGATGCAGTCTCATAAACGACAGAATGATCTCTATTCCTTTCCAAGGCAAACCATTCAATATCACAGTAATCCAAGTCTGTGCCCCGACCAATAAGCTGAAGTTGAACAGTTCTATGAAGACCTATAAGACCTTCTAGAACTAACACCCAAAAAAGAAGTCCTTTTCATTATGGGAGACTGGAATACAAAAGTAGGAAGTCAAGAAATACCTGGAGTAAAAGGCAAATTTGGCCTTGGAGTACAGAATGAAGCAGAGAAAAGGCTAACAAGAGTTTTGACCAGAATGTACTGGTCATAGCAAACACCCTCTTTCAGCAACATAAAGGAAAATTCTACATATGGACATCAACAGATGGTTAATACTGAAATCAGATTGATTATATTCTTTGCAGCCAAATATGAATAAGCTCTATACAGTCAGCAAAAACAAGACCAGGAGCTGACTGTGGCTCAGATATGAACTCCATATTGCAAAATTCAGACTTTTATTGAAGAACGTAGGGAAAACCACTAGACCATTCATGTATGGCCTACATCAAATCCTTTATGGTTATACAGTGGAAGTGACAAATATACTCAAGGGATTAGATCTGATAGACAGAGTGCCTGAAGAATGATGGATGGAGGTTTGTGACATTGTATAGCAGACAGTGATCAAGACCACCTCCAAGAAAAAGATGCAAAAAGGCTAAATGGTTGTCTGAGGAGACCCTACAAATAGCTGAGAAAACAAGAGAAGTGAAAAGCAAAGGAGAACTGGAAGGATATACCCCTTTGAATGCAGAGATCCAAAGAATAGCAAGAAGAGATGAGAAAGTCTTCTTCAGTGATCAATGAAAAGAAATAGAGGAAACCAATAAAATGAGAAAGACAAGAAGTCTCTTCAAGAAAATCAGAGATACCAAGGGAGCATTTCATTGAAAGTTGGGCACAAAAAAAAGACAGAAATTATATGGATCAAATAGAAGCAGAATATATTATGAAGAGGTGGCAAGAATACACAGAAGAACTATACAAAAATGATCTTCATGACCCAGATAATCATGATAGTGTGATCACTCACCTAGAGCCAGACATCCTGGAATGTGAAATCAAGTGGGGCTTAGGAAGCATCACTACAAACAAAGCTGGTGGAGGTGATGGAATACCAGTTTAACTATTTCAAATCCTAAAAGATGATACTGTGAAAGTGCTTCACTCAATATGCCAGCAAATTTGAAAAACTCATCAGTGGCCACATGACTAGAAATGGTCAGTTTTTGTTCTAATCCCAAAGAAAGGCAATGAAAAAGAATGCTCAAACTACTGCACAATTGCAGTCATCTCATACCAGCAAAGTAATGCTCAAAATTCTCCAAGCCAGCCTTCAACAGTACATGAACCATGAATTTCCAGATATTCAAACTGGATTTAGAAAAGGCAGAGGAACCAGAGATCAAATTGCCAACATCCACTGGATCATTGAACAAACAAGAGAGTTCCAGAAAAACATCTACTTCTGCTTTATTGACTATGCCAAAGCCTTTGACTGTGTGGATCACAACACACTGTGGAAAGTTCTTCAAGAGATGGGAATACCAGACCACCTTACCTGCCACCTGAGAAATCTGTATGCATGTCAGGAAGCAACAGTTAGAACTGGATACGGAACAATAGACTGGTTCCAAATTGGGAAAGGACTACATCGAGGCTGTATATTGTCACCCTGCTTATTTAACTTATATGCAGAGTATATCATGAGAATACCATGAGAAATGCTGGCCTGGATGAAGCACAAGCTGGAATCAAGATTTTTGGGAGAAATATCAATAACCTCAGATGAGGTTATGGTCATCTGTCATATGCAGATGAGAACACCCTTACATCAGAAAGTGAAAAAGAACTAAAGAGCCTCAATGAAAGTGAAAAAGGAAACTCAAAAAGTTGGCTTAGAGGCAACATTCAGAAAACTAGTAGTATGGCATCTGGTTCCATCACTTCATGGCAAATAGATGGGGAAACAATGGAAAGAGTGAGAGAATTTATTTTGGGGGGCTCCAAAATCACTGCAGATGGTGGCTGCAGTCGTGAAATTAAAAGATGCTTACTACTTGGAATAAAAGTTATGAGCAACCTAGACAGTATATTGAAAAGCAGAGACATTGCTTCGCCAAAAAAAGGTCTGTTTAGTCAAAGCTATCGTTTTTCCAGTGGTCATGTATGGATGTGGGAATTGGACTATAAAGAAAGCTGAGTGCTTTTAAATTGTGGTCTTGAAGAAGACTCTTGAGAGTACCTTGAACTGCAAGGAGATCCAACAAGTCCATTCTAAAGGAAATCAGTTCTGAGCATTTATTGGAAGGACTGATGCTGAAGCTGAAACTCCAATATTTTGGCTATCTAATTCAAAGAAGTGACTAATTTGAAAAGATCTTGATGCTGGGAATTATTGAAGGCAGGAGGAGAAGGGGATGACAGAGGGTGAGATGGTTGGATGGCATCATCAACTCAATAGACATGAGTTTTACTAAACTCCGGAACTTGGTGATGGACAAGGAGGCCTGGTGTACTGCAGTCCATTGTGTTGCAAAGAGTTGGACATGACTGAGTGACTGAACTGAACTGAACTACACTCTTTAATACTTAGTAGTAGGACTGAGAAACTATTTGATTTTTGGTCTTTTGGGTTTATTCTGTGAACTGCACATTCTTATACCTCTTATCCATTGTGACTTCCCTTCTTGAGTTGTGGATGATCTGAGATTTGCACAAGGGATTCTGGGCACATGATAATTGGAAGGAAATCCTTGTCTTCATCTTGAGATCCCTCTATAAATGTTTAATTTGTCAGAAGCAGAGATTTTGTGAAAGACTGAGGACAGGAGGAAAAGGGGGCAAAAATGGATGAGATGGTCAGATGGTACCATTGAGTCAATTGGACATGAGTTTGAGCAAATACCAAGAAATACTGAAAACTGGTGTGCTGCAGTCCATGGTATTACAAAGAGTTGGACATGACTGTGTGACTGAACAAGAGAAAATTTTAAATGTTACTTTTACTTCTTTTTCTCTATATTCCCAAAGAGCTTCAGCTAAGTTTCTATATGTTCTGCTGTATAAATTAGGAACTTAAGTTAGTTTTGTCAATAATATCTGTGGTCTCTTTTTACCAATCTGAAACTCTCCTGTGATACTCCAAACATTTTAATCTAAGAAATAAGAATATTAGAAAGTTGGTATTTATTTAAATAAAATGACAAAAATTTTACTTTTTGACTCCTATTTTTAAAATTCTAATCAAGAAAATGTGTGCTTAAAAGACAACCTTTCTCATGTGTAATGAAAAGAAGCAACATTCCAAAGACTTTAATTCCAACCCCCGATATTCACTGCTACTTGAAGTTCAAATAGGAGGACTAAACCCAACAGTTTGTTTTGAATTCTGTTCCTATTTTTGTTGTTTAGAAACTACTTTGCTGAGAATGCTTATGAGTCTGGAAGACTCTTTAAACCAAATTGCAAAATAATAGCAAAGAAAATGATAATCAGAGTAACAACAAAACTGCCTTTTTCATACTCTGACTTTTCTACTAGAAAAATCAAGATATAGAAATATAGTTTTCCATTGATAAAAACTAAAATCTCATTCTGAGATGTATTCAGTTAAATCAGTGAAGCATGCACCTCAATCAAATATAATGAACTGGGAAAAATACACAATTAAATTCCATCAGAAAAATGTATTTCTTGAGTTCTAGAACAATCTAAAATTATGAATAAACCATCATCAACAAAATTATGCAACATTAAATCAATTATGCCCTTAAAGGTCTTGACAAGTAAGTAGTCAAATCAGTAAAATCTGCTACTCATTCATAAGACAGTGCATCCTGATCATTGCATTATAGTGTTCCATCACCAATGGGTAAATGCACATTGAAATTCATCATATTTATTTTCAATTTTGTACAGGTTCAAAATTCTAGCCTAATAACCATGCCTATGGAGATCATATTACATATATATTTCTTCCCCACATACAAACCTGATACATCTCAAAGTTCACCATTTATTATATTTGGGACCCAGATAACACAGGAATAGGTATTAAAGTAAATACTAAATGTAAATGTAGCCTTGATTTCTGCAGACAGTCTATGAGCTAGAAGAAAAGTAAATTCATTTCGCACTTTGTAGGTATGTTAGCCACGCATAGTTTACAGATTCTCTTCTTTAGCTAGATCTACAAATGATTCCACCATGGTCCCACTAATTTGCAGAGAATAAATTCAAGGTTCTCTTGTGTGTGTGTGCATGTGTGTGTGTGTGTTTTAATTTGTAAAATAAAATCTTATTCTTGGTTTTAGACAAAGCACTTAGGGCACAATACTAGCTTTCATCAGTTTTCAATGTAAAGTAAATTTTTTCATCTGATTGGAGTCCTTAACAGAAAAATTACAAATGTGGGGAGGTGAGTACTAATCTTTTTTCACTCTTGTCACTTTTTGTTCCTCCATCCTGGCTAATTTTTAAAATTAGTGTTATTTTATTTCCAATTTTCCACGTTTCTAATTTAGATGGTAAACATAGATCACTCTCCTATACTTATGATTCATCCCTCAACTACATAACTCACAAATATAAACACCCACATGCCTGAACACACACTTGTCATGGTGGATCAACTTCCAAAAATGTCAACAATATGATTGGAGTTATGAATCATAGTGTACGTGAAAGGCCTTTAATATTAAAATAACATGCACTGTAGGTTGTAGTTAGGTGCCAAGTCACGCACAGATTCTCATTCAAAAAGAGTGAAAACAAGATAGAAGTATGAAAGAAGTAAATGCATGATGATACAACCTAGATAGCATATTCAAAACCAGAGATATTACTTTGCCGACTAAGGTCCATCTAGTCAAGGCTATGGTTTTTCCAGTAGTCATGTATGGATGCGAGNTGTGTTGCAAAGAGTTGGACATGACTGAGTGACTGAACTGAACTGAACTACACTCTTTAATACTTAGTAGTAGGACTGAGAAACTATTTGATTTTTGGTCTTTTGGGTTTATTCTGTGAACTGCACATTCTTATACCTCTTATCCATTGTGACTTCCCTTCTTGAGTTGTGGATGATCTGAGATTTGCACAAGGGATTCTGGGCACATGATAATTGGAAGGAAATCCTTGTCTTCATCTTGAGATCCCTCTATAAATGTTTAATTTGTCAGAAGCAGAGATTTTGTGAAAGACTGAGGACAGGAGGAAAAGGGGGCAAAAATGGATGAGATGGTCAGATGGTACCATTGAGTCAATTGGACATGAGTTTGAGCAAATACCAAGAAATACTGAAAACTGGTGTGCTGCAGTCCATGGTATTACAAAGAGTTGGACATGACTGTGTGACTGAACAAGAGAAAATTTTAAATGTTACTTTTACTTCTTTTTCTCTATATTCCCAAAGAGCTTCAGCTAAGTTTCTATATGTTCTGCTGTATAAATTAGGAACTTAAGTTAGTTTTGTCAATAATATCTGTGGTCTCTTTTTACCAATCTGAAACTCTCCTGTGATACTCCAAACATTTTAATCTAAGAAATAAGAATATTAGAAAGTTGGTATTTATTTAAATAAAATGACAAAAATTTTACTTTTTGACTCCTATTTTTAAAATTCTAATCAAGAAAATGTGTGCTTAAAAGACAACCTTTCTCATGTGTAATGAAAAGAAGCAACATTCCAAAGACTTTAATTCCAACCCCCGATATTCACTGCTACTTGAAGTTCAAATAGGAGGACTAAACCCAACAGTTTGTTTTGAATTCTGTTCCTATTTTTGTTGTTTAGAAACTACTTTGCTGAGAATGCTTATGAGTCTGGAAGACTCTTTAAACCAAATTGCAAAATAATAGCAAAGAAAATGATAATCAGAGTAACAACAAAACTGCCTTTTTCATACTCTGACTTTTCTACTAGAAAAATCAAGATATAGAAATATAGTTTTCCATTGATAAAAACTAAAATCTCATTCTGAGATGTATTCAGTTAAATCAGTGAAGCATGCACCTCAATCAAATATAATGAACTGGGAAAAATACACAATTAAATTCCATCAGAAAAATGTATTTCTTGAGTTCTAGAACAATCTAAAATTATGAATAAACCATCATCAACAAAATTATGCAACATTAAATCAATTATGCCCTTAAAGGTCTTGACAAGTAAGTAGTCAAATCAGTAAAATCTGCTACTCATTCATAAGACAGTGCATCCTGATCATTGCATTATAGTGTTCCATCACCAATGGGTAAATGCACATTGAAATTCATCATATTTATTTTCAATTTTGTACAGGTTCAAAATTCTAGCCTAATAACCATGCCTATGGAGATCATATTACATATATATTTCTTCCCCACATACAAACCTGATACATCTCAAAGTTCACCATTTATTATATTTGGGACCCAGATAACACAGGAATAGGTATTAAAGTAAATACTAAATGTAAATGTAGCCTTGATTTCTGCAGACAGTCTATGAGCTAGAAGAAAAGTAAATTCATTTCGCACTTTGTAGGTATGTTAGCCACGCATAGTTTACAGATTCTCTTCTTTAGCTAGATCTACAAATGATTCCACCATGGTCCCACTAATTTGCAGAGAATAAATTCAAGGTTCTCTTGTGTGTGTGTGCATGTGTGTGTGTGTGTTTTAATTTGTAAAATAAAATCTTATTCTTGGTTTTAGACAAAGCACTTAGGGCACAATACTAGCTTTCATCAGTTTTCAATGTAAAGTAAATTTTTTCATCTGATTGGAGTCCTTAACAGAAAAATTACAAATGTGGGGAGGTGAGTACTAATCTTTTTTCACTCTTGTCACTTTTTGTTCCTCCATCCTGGCTAATTTTTAAAATTAGTGTTATTTTATTTCCAATTTTCCACGTTTCTAATTTAGATGGTAAACATAGATCACTCTCCTATACTTATGATTCATCCCTCAACTACATAACTCACAAATATAAACACCCACATGCCTGAACACACACTTGTCATGGTGGATCAACTTCCAAAAATGTCAACAATATGATTGGAGTTATGAATCATAGTGTACGTGAAAGGCCTTTAATATTAAAATAACATGCACTGTAGGTTGTAGTTAGGTGCCAAGTCACGCACAGATTCTCATTCAAAAAGAGTGAAAACAAGATAGAAGTATGAAAGAAGTAAATGCATGATGATACAACCTAGATAGCATATTCAAAACCAGAGATATTACTTTGCCGACTAAGGTCCATCTAGTCAAGGCTATGGTTTTTCCAGTAGTCATGTATGGATGCGAGAGTTGGACTGTGAAGAAGGCTGAGCGCCGAAGAATTGATGCTTTTGAACTGTGGTGTTGGAGAAGACTCTTGAGAGTCCCTTGGACTGCAAGGAGATCCAATCAGTCCATTCTGAAGGAGATCGGCCCTGGGATTTCTTTGGAAGGAATGATGCTAAAGCTGAAGCTCCAGTACTTTGGCCACCTCATGAGAAGAGTTGACTCATTGCAAAAGACTCTGATGCTGGGAGGGATTGGGGGCAGGAGAAGGGGACGACGGAGGATGAGATGGCTGGACGGCATCACTGACTCGATGGGTGTGAGTCTGAGTTAACTCCGGGAGTTGGTGATGGACAAGGAGGCCTAGTGTCCTGTGATTCATGGGGCTGCAAAGAATCGGACATGACTGAGCGACTGAACTAAACTGAACTGATAACAAGATCAAAGTGTGGCAATGAGGAGGTGTAGTGGGGATGGATAAATAAAAATGTGTAAAATTACATCCAAGTATTCTATATAACATTTTGACCTAAATCATAATAAACTTTTGAATATATCCTTAAGTCCCACCTTCCTAAATGCTGTAGTAATGAACCATACCAAGAATTAATTGCCAAATTAAGGTGAGTTTTATAGGATGACCTCATGCCCTGCAGAAAGCAGTTGCTCCGGAAATATGTCAAAATGAAGGATGTCTTACTTGTAAATATTGATGGTAAAGGTAATGGTATAGATGGTGAAAAGACAATGTAACAACTTTCTTGGCTTCTCTGGATATAACTGGTTACTTTATCTAATACATATTGAGTCCAAAAAATTTTAGGAATCTTAACACAGGGATAGTTTATGAAACAGAAAAAGTACCTACTGTTATTTACACTGTGTGTCAGGTCCTGTGAATTTAAGATGGGTGATCTAATATAGCATAGTCCCTCAGGGAAAGTCTAACTCTAAGCAAAGAGTGGCATATGAGGTAAAAAGTATAATTGGGAACTTAGAAGTTAATTGTTTTCTGGAGCCGAAAGACTTGAGATAAATTTAGTGTGAATCATGAAACAGTCTGAGTACAATAATGAGAGGCCTAATTTATTTCAAACAAAGTGAATAACATTTGCAGAGACACAGATTATAAACCTGTGTGATATGTTGAAGGAATAGAGGTTTAGTTAATTTGGATGGAGATTGATTATAACTAGAAATTCTCTATGGAAGCTGATTATGAAAAACTCTATATGTTATATTTGAAGGTCTTATAATGGAGAAGGAAATGGCAACCCACTCCAGTGTTCCTGCCTGGAGAATCCCATGGACAGAGGAGCCTGGTGGGCTACAGTCCACTGGGTCGCAAAGAGTCGGACATGACTGAGCGACTTAACTTTTTTACTTTCTTATAGTTGAAAGGAAAATCATGCATTTAAGATTTTGAAAAAAAGTTGGGGGGAAGTGTTTGGGAGCTGAGTTTTGCTCAGATCATGAACTCCTTATGGTAAAATTCGGACATAAATTGAAGAAAGTAGGGAAAACCCCTAGGCCATTCAGGTATGACTTAAATCAAATCCCTTACAATTATACAGTGGAAGTGACAAATAGATTCAAAGGATTAGATGTGACAGAGAGAGTGCCTGAAGAACTATGGACAGAGGTTTGTAACACTGTATATAAGGCAGTGATTGAAACCATACCCAAGAAAAAGAAATGCAAAAAGGCAAAATGGTGGTCTCAGAAGTTCTTAACAAATAGCTGAAAAAAGAAGATAAGTGAAAGGTAAAGGAGAAAGGGAAAGATATGCCCAACTGAATGCAGAGTTCCAGAGAATAGCAAGGAGAGATAAAAAAGCCTTCTCAAGCAAGCAATACAAAGAAATAGAGGAAAACAATAGAATGAGAAAGACTAGAGATTTCTTCAAGAAAATTAGAATTTTCAAAGGAATGTTTTACGCAAAAGTGGGCACAATAAAGGAAAGAAATGGTATGGACCTAACAGAAGCAGAAGATATTAAGAAGAAGTGGCAAGAATACACAGAAGAACTCTACAAAAAAAGGTCTTAATAACCCAGATAACCATGAAGGTGTGATCTATTACCTAGAGCCAGACACCCTGAAGTATGAAGTCAAGTCAGCGTTAAGAAGCATAATTATGAATAAAGCTAGTGGAGGTGATGGAATTCCAGTTGAGCTATTTCAAATCCTAAAAGATGATGCTGTGAAAGTGCTATACTCATATGCCAGCAAATTTGGAAAACTCATCAGTGGCCACAGGACAGGTAAAAGTCAATTTTCATCTATTCCCAATGAAGAGAAAAGCAAAAGAATTTTCAAACTACTGTCTAATTGCATTCATTTCACACACTAGCAAGGTAATGCTCAATATTCTTCAAGCTGGCTTCAACAGTATGTAAACTAAAGAATTTCCAAATGTACATGCTGGATTTAGAAAAGGCAAAGAAACCAGTTGCCAACATCCATTAGATCATAGAAAAAGCAAGAGAATTCTAGGAAACATCTACTTCTGCTTCATTGACTATGCTAAAGCCTTTGACTGTGAGGATCACAACAAATGGTGGAAAATTCTTAAAGTGATATGAATACCAGGCCATGCTGACTGCCTCCTGAGAAATCTGTATGTAGATTAGGAAGCAACAGTTAGACCTGGACATGGAACAATGGACTGGTTCCAAACTGAGAAAGAGTATGCCAAGGCTGTTTATTGTTACCCTGCTTATTTAACTTATATGCAGAGTACATCATGTGAAATGCCGGGCTGTATGAAGCACAAGCTAGAATCAAGATTGCCAGGAGAAATATCAATAACCTCAGATATGCAGATTACACCACCTTTATGGCAGAAAGTGAAGAAGAACTGAACAGCCTCTTGATGAAAGTGAAAGAGGAGATTGACAAAGCTGGATTAAAACTCAACATTCAGTAAACTAAAATCATGTCATCTAGTCCTATTGCTTCATGGCAAATAAATGGGGAAACAGTGGAAACTGACAGACTCTATTTTCTTGGGCTTCAAAAATCACTCCAGATGGTGACTGCAGCCATGAAATTAAAAGACACTTGCTCCATGGAAGAAAACTAGACAGCATATTGAAAACAAAGACATCACTTTGCTGACAAAGGTCTGTCTAGTCAATGCTATGGTTTCTCAAGTAGTCATGTATGGATGTGAGAGCTGGATCATAAGGATGGCTGAGTGCTGAAAAATTGATGCTTTTAAACTGTGGTGCTGAAGAAAACTATTGAGAGTCCCTTGGACAGCAAGGAAATCAAGCCAGTCAGGATTGATTTCCTAAAAGAAATCAATCCTGCCTATTCAATATAAGGACTAATTGTGAAGCTAAAGCTCCAATACTTTGGCCACCTGATGCATAGGCTGACTCATTGGAAAAGATCCCTATCCTGGAAAGTTTGAGGGCAGGAGGAGGTGGCAGCGACAGAGGATGAGGTGGTTGAATGGCATCATCGCCCCAATAAACATGAGCCTGAGCAAACTCTGGCAGATAGTGAAGGAAAGGAAAGTCTGGTGTGCTACAGTTCATGCAGTAGTAAAGAGTCAGACATGACTGAGTGACTGAACAACAACAATACATATTAAAAGCAAAATAAAACAAAAATTTCAACTAGTCTATCTTGGCTAGAGTAATTATGTTACTATTTATTCAAATATCTAATTCCAAAGAATATCTTAGTGGCTGTTCTCAGCCCATGAATTTTCAAATACCAAGTAATTATGTTACAATTTAAGACATAAAAGGCCAAAGCCTTGGGAAACATGGTGCTATTAATCATTTGTTACAACCAACAGTGTAACTCAAAATGATGCAGAAGACATCCTTAGCAATTTCCTGGGTAGCATATTATAAGTGTGAGCTCTACAGTTCTTAACAGCACTTCAATGGCTGTTCTGTGCAGTTGATAATCAACATATTGTCCTGGATTTCAAAGAGGATAGAAAGACTCAAGATAGAGAGCAATGAGGGGAGTTTAAATGTCAAAGCATTAGTTCGGTTGGACTATTTCCTGAAAGAGTTTGATCTATAGATTCTTTCTTTCAGCAACAGCTGAAATATAAAGTGAAGATTTTGGAGCAGTCCATAAAGGTAATTTTATAAGAGATATAAAAAATATTACATCAGTTAAACAAATACTTCACTTGAATCCCAACAGTAAGAGTTGGCTTTGGGATGCAGTTGGTATTACAAATGTGAGTAAAAGTTGTAACGTAATCTTGGGCCTCTAGAAGGGCTCTCTAAGGATTCCTAGCTCTTTTATTTCCCAGAAACCTTTCTAAAAACTGCCCGCCCAGGATAGTCTTCATCCCAAATGAAGAAATCAGACAAGAGTCTATTATAATAATATTCTTTCACAAAAAGGAACATTGGGATGGCAGACTGTAGGAATGTATTGTATTACCAAGTGTTTAGTCGCTTTCTACCACTGTCAGACTTCTAAATTGCTTTGCGCTGGTCACATTCTTTTGATGATCCTACACTACAGATCTTTCACTTGCCACACAGGGGAAATTAAGTGTGGTCACAGCGTGTTTTTCTTTCATTACAAATGCTTGCAGTGATTTGAGTTTTGCTGGTTTCTAGTTTCTGTTTCTGTTCAGAATAAACTTTGCATCAATCCTCTCTCTGATGTCCTTCAACTGAACTAGTTTTCCTAATTCAAAACTGAAGTGACATTTATTTATTTCTAACAATAGTCTTGTGCTTGGTTCTTTGCCTCTGAAACTAAGTTTCAAAATAATTTCTTTTAGCTGTACCAACCCAGAAACATCTCAACCCATTTCTTTTTGTCAAGCAATGATATTGTTTCATTATTCATCCTTTTTGGAAATTTAGTCTTTTTAGATAGTATTATCTCTCCATTTGATCACCCTTTCTTATATTCTGATGCTTGGTTTCCTCATCCATAAAGTGATTGTGCATCCTCTTCTTATTTTACAGTATAGGTGAGGACTAAATATATATTCATAAAATATGTGAAAGTGTTTTTTTAATCCCTTAAAACACACAAAAATGGAAGTAGTTTAAAGTAATACTCTTGAACTATGCTGCACAGTTTTAGAGTAATGTGGTTTTTAAAAACATATATACAGGTATTTCTTGAATTTTTTTCTTGTTGTCTCATTCCTGGATCCTGCTGCTGCTGCTGCTAAGTCGCTTCAGTCATGTCTAACTCTGTGCGACCTCGTACTCCGTCATTAATTTAGCTTTTCTGTACCTCTATTGCACAAAGAAATAAAGGGAAAAAAATTACTTGGGTTGGGCTAAAAGTGAAACAGACTGGGACCCGGGTCCCTTTGCTGCAGTGCTTGCACCTGGACAAACCTCTCCTCCAAAAACAAAATACATAGAAACTATAAGGAACTAAAAATAACTATGTGCATGTATGTGCAGCTGGGGCAAAGTATTGATAAAAAGATGGAAAAAATGAGAAACTCAGTAGCCACTTCTAATGAGCCTGGAGCAAAAACAGGGTACGGGGAACAAAAGGAAGGAACTGTGCATGTCCACTGCACTCCACATCACGGCAGGAGTGGACAAAACACCTAAGTCACACACCAGCCTGATCCCTGGACACAGCACTACTACTCAGTTCAGTTCAGTTCAGTTGTGTCAGACTCTTTGTGACCCCATGAATCGCAGCACGCCAGGCCTCGCTGTCCATCACCAACTCCCAGAGTTCACTCAGACTCACGTCCATCGAGTCTGTGATGCCATCCAGCCATCTCATCCTCTGTCATCCCCTTCTCCTCCTGCCCCCAATCCCTCCCAGCATCAGAGTCTTTTCCAATGAGTCGACTCTTCGCATGAGGTGGTCAAAGTACTGGAGCTTCAGCTTCAGCATCATTCCTTCCAAAGAAATCCCAGGGCTGATCTCCTTCAGAATGGACTGGTTGGATCTCCTTGCAGTCCAAGGGACTCTCAAGAGTCTTCTCCAACACCGCAGTTCAAAAGTATCAGTTCTTCGGCGCTCAGCCTTCTTCAGAGTCCAACTCTCATATCCATACATGACCGCAGGAAAAACCATAGATTTGACTGCTGCTGCTGCTGCTAAGTCGCTTCAATCGTGTTCGACTTTGTGTGACCCCATAGACGGCAGCCTACCAGGCTCCCCTGTACCTGGGATTTTCCAGGCAAGAACACTGAGTGGGTTGCCATTTCCTTCTCCAATGCATGAAAGTGAAAAGTGAAGGGGAAGTCACTCAGTCTTGTCCGACTGTCAGCGACCCCATGGACTGCAGCCTACCAGGCTCCTCCATCCATGGGATTTTCCAGGCAAGAGTACTGGAGTGGGGTGCCAACGGACCTTAGTCAGCAAAGTAATGTCTCTGCTTTTGAATATGCTATCTAGGTTGGTCATAATTTTTCTTCCAAGGAGTAAGTGTCTTTGAATTTCATGCTGCAGTCACCATCTACAGTGATTTTGGAGCCCAAAAAAATTTCCCATGAAAAAAGTGAAAGTTTTAATCCCTCAGCCATGTCTGTCTTTTACAACCTAATGGACTCTAGCAAGAGAAGCCAGGTTTCTCTGTCCTTGGGATTTCCCAGGCAAGAATACTGGAGTGGGTAGCTATTCCCTTCTCCAGGGGATCTTCCTGACCCACAG
Source organism: Neotragus moschatus (assembly GCA_006410615.1). NCBI lineage: Eukaryota > Metazoa > Chordata > Mammalia > Artiodactyla > Bovidae > Neotragus > Neotragus moschatus. Next base: position 1,230,596 of record SJYA01001729.1, read on the forward strand.
ACCAAAATCAGGTTTCCTGCATTGTAGGCAGATTCTTTAATGTCTTAGCCACCAGGGAAGCCTCTCCTTATCCTATATAAGGAAAAAACTCTCCCTCCATCAGGGAGTAAGCAAGCAAGGAAAACTGTTACTTATTCTCACACTCCTTCCTGCTGCAGCAAGGGCCCCGATAATGCCTGAGTTTATTGTCTCACCTCTTATCAATTGGGGAAGGCCAAGAACTACGGTTGGTATCAAAAGTGGTGAAGATATTAGTATGTAAACAGACCCCAGGCTTAAAATTAGTGGAACAAATTGTTTCCATTCTTGATGACTTTCATTAGACTATCTTCCCACATGATTTCCACCACATTCTTCTTCACACATTATAGAAGTCAACTGCTTCCAATCAAACTGAATTTTTCATATGCTACAGATAGAGCTTAGCCTTTCCCATCTCATCATATTTGTTCAATATAACTTTCATCATGTTAATATCATGACATTCCCAAAGGCCATCACCACTCTCATGATTATTACTGATATACTTTGTCAAATGTGATCTCTTTCTCCTCACGTTTCTAGGACTTTGCATTTTTCTTAAAGCACTGTTCACACTCTGCCATATATTAGGACTATGATTTCATCTCTGGGTTTATCTTCTCCGCACATTCCTGTAAGTTCTTTGGGGCCAGAGTCTACATATACATGTTTCTACATTGTCTAAAAAGCTCAAGGTTCCCACAGATTAACAATTAACATTTTATTGAGAAATGATTTAGAATAAAAAGGATGTTAAAATGCTTATAACTCAGCCAGGAAAATTCTTAAGCCTAAATTTTCCTTGTGAGATTGATTGTATTAGAGTTAAAGAAAATTTCTGATTGAGAAAGGAATCAGGAGAATTTGCCACTAAGCTATGGCCATTCAGAAATTTAGGTGAAAGAACATCTCATTCCTCTCTCTGTAAACATGCTGCACCGGTTCCCTTCTTCCAGACATCCATGATGTAACCAACTGCATGTGTATAAATTGAAAGGTTTGTAGTATTTCCCCCATAGAATATGTTTGCTTTCTCTAGGAAGTTAGAACTACATAGGTATGAGTTACAACTGTACCTCTGGGTGAATCCTGTGGAAGGCATTTCTCAAATAATGATAAGACATGAAATAAAAATTTACCTTCTAAAGCAAAGTTGTAAAGAAATTTCCAGAATTTCCTTAAGCATCTTTTCATTTCTACTACTTTAAGATATATTTCTGACTTAATCACATCTTTGCATTTGCTTTCTAATGCTATCATTGTTAGATCTTAAAAATTACTTTTATTTTTTACCTTTTAAAATGTACTGAAGTATAGTAGATTTATAATGTTGTGTTAGTTTCAGAGAAACATAAAAGTGATTCAGTTGTACATATATATTCTCGTTTTACATTCTCTTCCATTACAGGTTATTACAAGATATTAAGTATGGTTTCCTGAGCTGGCCTCTTGGTCCTTTCCCCTGAGCTGATTCCCTGGTCCTTTGCTTAGCTTATTTCTTTTAGGATGATAATCCCTAAGTCCATCCATATTGCTGCAAATGGCATTGTTTCACTCTTTTCTATGGCTGAATAATATTCCACTGTGTATTTATACTAAGACTTAAATAATACTTTCATGGAAATCCATGGAAATATAATCTATGTTAATCTTTGGGACTACTTGCTTTATCATCACCCAGTACTCATCAGCTCTCCAGGCCCCTTGAACATAGCAGATTTGGCTATGTTTTTGAAAGTGAGTAGCACAGAAACCATTCTTCCCCTCCCATAGTTTCTGACAGAGATAGAGAAAAGGATGAAAATAAAATTTTGATAACTAATATACAACAATGTTGTAACTGCTATATAGAGTTCTGAGCTAAAAGAAAATTCTTACTATCATTTAAAATATTTCTGGTAGCTGTGTAAGTCCTTGAGAATGCTATGTTTAACCTTTTATAATAACTGAGCATTAAGAATTTCAGTTCCCATACCTCTGAAAACCTAGAGATGAAGAAATAGATTGTTTCATAGCTATGTTTATGATGGCCCCCTAAAATCTCTTCCGTGATAGTTTGTATGTTACCTTATTAAAAACTCATGCTCATAAACTGTCTTGCAGAATGTCAGCATAAACATTTTGGTAAGCAATGTTGGTCATGGTTATAATGGTAATGAATAAAATGAAATGAGACTATAGGATCCTATAAGAATCTATCACAGAGTTTAAAAAGAATGCAAGATAAGGATACTACAAAATAGACATTTTCAGACACGAGCATGATTCAGTTTTTTTCTCTGAATATTAACATAATGTTACATGAAAAGACAAGAGTAACAGAATGAACATATGTACAGAATTTATCAAGTTACATATTCATTATATAATTACATTGTATATGTGTTAAAGAAAACTAAAATTACGTAAACTCAAAACATCAAGATATCAAAAATAACATTTCTTAATAGTGATATCCTTATTTTTTTATTTTTTGCAGTACACAGTATCTACCAAAAAACTCAAGACAAAAATTTAATAAGAACAACTATAGTATAGACTTTTTGTTTCACAGGTCAACAAACTATGACCTGGTAGCCAAACATATTTTTTAAGTAAAATTTTATTAGAGCACAGGCATGTTCATTTATGCCTATTTGCTTATTTACTGTCTGTGGCTGCTTTCATAATAACAAATGTGAGTAGTTGTTAAATAAGCTACATATCTAGCAGATCTTATAATGTTTATTGTCTAAACCTTTCTACAAAAAGTTTGACTATTCCTGCTTTATATCATCAATTCTTTCTCAACCTAAATAGGATAGTCTAGAGAAAATTTATAGGCCAACCTTTCTTAAAAGTATAATCTCACTTTACAAGGAATAAGGCTGTTTCTTAGAATTAAGTTGTTACACAGCCAGTTTAAATTCACAGGTGGAAGAATATGTCAACAGATGCAAAATTTTGACTGCTACTATATTTTTGTAAGCTATTTCAACAGTAATTTGTATTTAGTTAAAAATATTTTTATTACAATTCAAGCTTAAATAAGCTCTGTGTCTGTCTGTTATGATACTTTCATATTCTGGCCTTTCTTTTGAAGTCTTTTCTGAATAAAAAACAGATGGGATCCCAGAACTAGGGAAACTGAATGCATATTTGAGTTACTTGTTTAAAAAAAGTTAAAAAAGGAGAAAAGTCTATAATAATTTAAAAGTAAATGAATAATCCAAAAATTTTTATATTTTGTGTGCACATATTTTATGAGGACAGTTGTTGAACTTTAGTTTTTGTATAATTTAATAATATGGTTAAAAATGTGATTAAGCAACACAACAAAAGATTACACAGATATTTAACAGAGATATCTACCCAAGGTAGATGGTAAAAAAGGTGAAAAATGTAATAGAATCAGGAAAAATGCTCAATATTTTATTCATGGCCTACAATGCTTACAGATGGGCCACAAAATCAATAAGATTTCTCATAGACAAAGTGGAAAGGGAGATTTGCTTAGAAACAAAGTACTTTGTTCATAAGCTAAACAGAGATATATTTCCCAAAAGAAGTACAAACATCCTTACTTACTTCATAACCAGGAAGGAATTTTCTCAAGAGGCCTCATAAAGAGGACCCTGAGTTATTGCAAGCCTCCTCCACCAATTCATGCAATAGCTAAAAAGGGAAACTTTAGAGAATCTCATTCTAAACTGAAGATGTCGTATAACAAAATATATTTACTCTATTAATTTGTTTGTTTTTAATAAAATAATGTTTTTAATTGGAGCCCACCTCTTTGCTACTCAGATATGAGGCAAGAATAAATGTTGGAATATATATAAAAAGTAAGCTACAAATTATTTACTGGTATCTAATACATGGGCTTATCTGGTGGCTCAAACAATAAAGAATCCACCTTCAACACAGGAGACCTGGATTTGATCCCTAGGTTGGGAAGATCCCCTGGAAGAGGGCATAGCAACCCACTCCAGTATTCTTGCCTGGAGAATCTCCATGGACAAAGGAGCCTGGTGGGCAATAGTCCATGGAGTCTGAAAGAGTCAGACATGACTGAATGACTAAGTACACGTATACTACGTAGCATATGTCATACATATGTTTTATGTATATAAATGTACATGCATACAATTTTTTCTAAACTTTTTTATATAACAGGTAGGAGAGATCTCATAAACTGAAATGGCAACAAGGATAACAATGGATTTCTCCTTTTTAGAAGAGAATTGTGTCTGATTTTGTTCATTTCTGTGTTTTTTTTTTTTTTGTAAAAAGGTTAAAATAATCATGTTATTTCTATAATAAAAAATAAAATTTCAAATTGCTATTTACCTTAATCTGTCCACTATAATATTCTATCAAATTATTGCTTCTCCTTCATTAAATGTATTATATTTAATGAGGTTGTATTCTTCAGGCATATATTTTTTAATTAATTTATTTTAATTGGAAGATACTTACTTTACAATATTGTGGTGGATTTTTCCACAAATAGACATGAATCAGCTGCAGGTGCACATGCCTAGCATTCTGAGAAACCAATCAGAGACTTGAAGCATTCTTGACACCACTAAGTATTAGTGCACTAAAATCACATGAGCAAACTTAGAAGACAATATTAACTTCACATATGAGAGAATGTATCCATAATATAATTATGACACATGTTGCTGTCATTATTTATTTGTTAAGTTGTGTCTGACTCTTGCAACCCCATGGACTGTAGCCCATCAAGTCCCTCTGTCCATGGGATTTCCCAGGCAAGAATACTGGAGTGGGTTACCATTTCCTACTCCAGGGGATCTTCCTGATCCAAGGGTTGAACCTGCATCTTTGCAGAGAGAAAAGAAGTTTTTTGTCTCTACTTCTCTTGCCTTTCAATGTTCCATTGATCCATCCAGCAGAAATCAACTGACATAGGGCTTCTCGCACACAGGTTGCAGGAGTCTCTCTCCTGAGATACAGAGAACAGGGTTGAAATAATTCAGAGAGCAAGCAGGATAAGAACTAACAAATTAGAAAAAAATTATTATTAATCTTATATCAACAATGCTTATGAAGCAATATGATGAAACAAATAATACATCATGGAATATTTTGTATTAGAACTTATAAACATATTCAAAATGCATGAAAAATCCATCAGGAAGCATAGTTTTAAAACTATGATTCAAATGTTTTAATTTTTATTTTTAAAAATCATATTATCATTCATTATACACAGGCTCTTTCTCTTATAACACAAAACAGGAGAATAAGTTATCGGGCACATATTTAATACATATGGTTTGGTTTTGTTGTGTGTGGATGTTTAAATAGTCTTAAATTGTTAAATGGTCTTAGATGTAGACTTTGTGCCTTCAGTACACATACAGTATAATTACTTAAGTTTATGTTTTTAGAGAAGACAAGAAAAAATGCCTTCCCAACTGTAAGAGATATATTAATTTAACATATCCAAACATAAATATTAGATGCCACATGTTTTTTCATTTGAATTAAGTAATTTTGTTTATGGAGAACTTGGAAGCAATATAATTGGATTTTTTAGAGATTAAAGTGTACATATGTTTTTATAAAAGGACTTAAAACAAAATTGTGCTATAAAAGTTTATTCCTGTTTGATTGAAGACAGAGAAACCAGGTGAGAGTGAACAAGGGGAAGGTGAACAAAGAGAAAGTGAGAATGTTTTCATCACTACATGGCATGATTAAGAACAAAACCAGGAGTTCGGTTGTGAAAAGTAAAAATGAAAGATCAAATGGAGGTAACCTTAGAAATGATTAAAGTGATCTACAACTCTGTTTCTGATACAAGACAGGCATGTTGAAAAAAATCAAAACCCTTTTATGAGAAAAAATGTTTTTTGAAGAAAAGTTTTTATAGAGACAAGGCAACACTTCCCAAATATTTGTTATAAACATGTCTTTCAAATATAATTCTTTAAAAATTTCATCAGTTATTATTGTGTCTTCTCTGTAGAAAAATCACAACTCATATCTCATACCATTTTCATGCCATGAACTCCACCCATCCTGAGTATGAAGAAGTCTTCTTCATCTGATTCACACAAAGCCTTTCGCAGAAAGTATATTAAGTGGTACTCTGGACACAGCATATCTGGAGTTCGATGTATTGGCAGGGTTGACACCAGATACTGATATGTAAACTTTTTTTCCTTCCTTCTTGCAATTCAGATTTTTTTTTTTAATTTTCTATTGAAAATCTTCATAGGTAGAAGATTCTCAGTTCTGAGTCTGTGGTCTAACTAGACACTGTAGCAAGACTGGGCAAGACTGCAGAAGGGGAAATAAGATAACATGCTCATGTTTTGACACTTCAAGTTTTTATTATTTTAACAAGATATGCACATGCAGATGTATATTTTTGAAATGGAGCTGTAGAACTTGATTAGATTTTAAATCTATAAAAGTGAGTGTTGATTCAAAAATGTCAGCGGGACTGTGAAATAATTCAGAATTTTGATTGTTGTTAAAAATAAATTAGATTTTCATTTGCTTCAGCACATTTAAATGTTCTTCATTTCAAAAGGAGTTAATGGAATGTTTTTGCATCACTACCATTGTAACTAAAAAATTTTTTGAGAATAGCTCATATATCGTACATTTGAACTTTGCTATTTAATATATACTGTATGACAAATTTTATGTAATTTGCTTCCTTATAGAGACAAAAATTTGTTTTTCTTCTTCCTTGCTAAATACAGAAGCAGGATTTTTGTTTGTAATTATGACCAAAAAACTGTATCTGAACAAATAGATGATTAATTGGTAAAACATTAAAATTGCCATTACATTGATTTTTTTTTTTAGAGAATGTAACTTCTTAAGTATATTCAATTTTGAACCATAAATTAAAAATGACATGTAGTTTTGTAATTCTCTATATTGTTTGAAAGTTTTGTCTATAAATATTTGAAGAGAGAAGAGGTTGATTACTGTATCATCATTCTGATATTACAAATCTATATTTACGGTGTCAGAAATGAGATAGAAGTTTATTGTTCTGATGCTTTAAAAATACAAAACAATCAATACATTTCATCATTTTACATTGCATCCTTACTCAGGGAAAATACATGCTCAATGGCATATATTTGAATTCAATTTTTTTAATTACTTAAATTTTTTTCTGGAGCAATACGAATTTTGTTTAGTATATATAAAGAATGAAATTCCATGGATGTTTAATAGATATTCTTGTGTCATAGATATGAACAAATCTACATTTCTTTCATACATAACACGTGCTATTTTCCTAAGCTTTTTTCCCCCCTTAAGCAGTGCAAGTTTTAAAACCGACTAAGCAACAAAAATATCTGACATTATCAAATTTAATTTCCATATTCCAATGGTTTATGCTAGAGAAAACACATACATTACTAGGTATTTAGCTTAAAATTGATCTAAAATTATAAAATGGGTATTAACTTTGAGCCATCTTTGAATAAAAGTAATTTCTTTTCTTTAAATAACTGCTCCTTTTGACATGAGCCAGATAAGCCTACTACTTTAAAAAAAAATTAAGTTGTAGAAAATTACTTGATTTTGCTTTTTTGCTTTTATCTAAGACAGATATTATGTTAACATATCATATGATTTTAATATGTACTTAATCTTCCCTAAGACTATCTCTTCAATAATATTAGAAATTCCAAGGAAATATTTCATGCATAGATGGGCATAATAAAGGACAGAAATAGTACAGACCTAACAGAAGCAGAAGATATCAAGAAGAGATGGCAAGAATACACAAAAGAACTATGCAAAAAAGATCTTCATGACTTAAATAATCATGATGGTGTGATCACTCACCTAGAGCCAGACATCCTGGAGTGCTAAATCAAGTAGGCCTTAGGAAGCATCAACATGAACAAAGCTAGTGCAGTTAATGGAATTCCAGTTGAACTATTTCAAATCCTAAAGATGATACTGTGAATGTGCTGCACTCAATATGCCTGTAAATTTGGAAAACTCAGCAGTAGCTACAGGACTGGAAAAGGTCAGTTTTCATTCCAATTCCAATGAATGGTAATGCCAAAGAATGTTCAAACGACCACACAATTGCACTCACAACACAAGCAAAAGTAATACTCAAAATTCTCCAAGCTAAGCTTTAACAGTATGTGAACTGAGAACTTCCAGATGTTTCAGCAGGATTTAGAAAAGGCAGAGGAACCAAAGATCAAATTGCCAACATCTGCTGGATCACAGAAAAAGCAAGAGAGTTCCAGAAAAACATCTACTTTTGCTTCATTGACTACTCTAGAGCCTTTGATTGTGTGGATCACAACAAGCTGTGGAAATTTCTTAAAGAGATGGGAATACCAGACCACTTTACCTGCCTCCCAAGAAATCTTTATGCAGATCAAGAAGCAACAGTTGGACCCAACCATGGAACAATGGACTGGTTCCAAGTTGGGAAAGGGGTATGACAACACCATATATTGTCACTCTGTTTATTTAACTTCTATGTAGAGTACATCATGTGAAATGTCAGGCTAGATGAAGCACAAGCTGAAATAAGATTTCAGGAAGAAATATCAGTAACTTCAGATATGCAGATGACAACACCTCTATGGCAGAAAATGAAGACAAACTGAAGAGCCTCTTGAGGAAAGTAAAAGGATAGTGAAAACTTTGTTTAAACTCAACATTCAAAAAACTAAGATCATGGCATCCAGTCCCATCACTTCATGACAAATGGATGGGGAAACAATGGAAACAGTGACAGACTTTATTTAAGGGGGCTCCAAAATCACTGCAGATGGTGACTGCATCCATGAAATTAAATGATGCTTGCTTCTTGGGAGAAAAATTATGACAAACATAGATGGGATATTAAAAAGCAGAGACATTACTTTTCCGATAAAGTTGATCTGATCAAAGGTATAAGGTATGCATTTTCCAGCAGTCATGTACTGAAGTGAGACCTGGGCCATAAAGAAAGCTGAGCACCAGAGAATTTATGCTTTTGAACCGTAGTATTGGAAAAGACTCTTTAGAGTCCTTTGGACTGCAAGGAGATCCAACCAGTCTATCCTAAAGGAAATCAGTCCAGAATATTCATTAGAAGGACTGATGTTGAAGCTGAAGCTCCAATACTTTGGCCAATTGATGTGAAGAATTAATTCATTGGAAAAGACCCTGATGCTGGGAAAGATTGAAGGCAGGAGAAGGGGATGTGAGAGAATGAGATGGTTGGATGGCATCACTGACACAATGGACATGAATTTGATCAAGCTCCAGGAGTTGGTGATGGACAGGAAGCCTAGCATGCTGCAGTCCATGGGGTTGCAAAGAGTCAGACACGACTGAGTCACTGAACTGAACTGAACTGGGGAGATAGTATATGTTAATATACCATATGATTTTAATATGTTCTTAATTTACCTAAGAGATTTCAAATTTAAAAACAAGATTTTATATTTTAATAAAAAATTATTGCTGTAGTTATTGTGTGTGTTAATTATATGAAAAAAAAATTTGTAATGAAATGAAAACATTTGCAATAACCTCAGAAGGCATTCCTATGTTCTACAAGGCCCTGATTCCATCCTCTATCTAAAACCCTCTTCAACAACTCCTAATTTAACTCACACTGCTCCAGACTCTATGGCTTTCTCATGTTCTTTCAACATGCTAGGTTCATTCCCATCACCTGGTCCAAATTTATTGCATGTTATATAACAGATGACTTTACTTTCTCTCTTAGCCTAGTTTCTTAATGTAGTCTGTTAATCTAGTGTCAGTTTATTTCCTTAAAATGAGCTATAAAGATTTCCTCATAGTTTTCAAACATAGTTATACATATATCAACAATACAAAAATATACATAAACACTTTAGATGAAATTATTTCTCAATTCCTCATGCAAAAAATTGTAATAAAACTAAATTATCTAATTTATTCAATAAAAATGTTATTAAGAAGTTCACAGATAAATTACTGAACGAGTATAAAAATAGTAATTGTATATCTAATCTATTTTATTGTTCTTGTTCAGTCACTCGGGAAGTTCAGCTCTTTTTGATCCCATGGATTGGAGCACCCCAGGCTTCCCTGTCCTTCATTCTCACCCAGAGTTTGATCAAACTCATGTACATGACACTATCCAACCATCTCATACTCTGTCACCCAATTTTCTTCTTGCACTCAACATTTCCAGCATTAGGATCTTTACCAATGAGTCAGCTCTTCGCATCAGGTGGCCAAACTATTGGAGCTTTGGCTTCAGGATCAGTCCTTCTAATGAATACCCAGGGTTGATTTCCTTTAGGATTAACTTATTTGATCTCCTTGCCATCCAAGGGACTCACAAGAGTCCTTTCCAGCACCACAGTTCAAAAGCATCAATTCTTAGGTGCTCAGCCTTCTTTATGGTCCAGTTCTCACATCCATACATGACTACTGGAAAAATCATAGCTTTGACTAAATGGACATTTGTCGGTAAATTGATGTCTCTGCTCTTTAATATGCTGTCTAGATTTGTCATAGGTTTTCTTCCAAGGAGCAAGCGTCTTTTAAATTCATGGCTGCAGTCACCGTCCACAGTGATTTTGGATCTCAAGGGTATACAGTCTGTCACTGTTTCCATTTTTTTCCCATTTATTTTCCATGAAGTGATGGGATCAGATGCCATGATCCTAGTTTTTTGAATGTTGAGTTTTAAGCCAGGTTTCTCACTCTCCTCTTTCACCTTGATCAAGAACCTCTTTAGTTACTTTTCCCTTTCTGTCATAAGAGTGGTGTTACCTGCATATCTGAGGTTTTTTATACTTCTCCCAGCAATCTTGATTCCAACTTGAGCTTCATCCAGCCCACATTTTGCATAATATATTCTGCATAGAAGTTAAAAAATCTGGTTAATAATATACAGCCTTGATATACTCCTTTCCCAATTTGAAACCAGTCTGTTGTTCCACATCCAGTTCTAACTGTTGCTTCTTGACCTGCATAGATGCCGGGAGCCAGTGATGCCAGTGAGATCCCACCCATGACAAAGTCATGCAGAGAGGCCTGATGGGCAAGGCGAGTCAGGTCTCAAGGTGTCCTCTGTCTGAGCATCTACCCCAAAACCAAAATCTGTCTGTTTGCTGCCTGCCATACTCTACTCTTCTGACATTACCACCTTTTCTCTGGAAAGAGTTAATTTAGAGCTCCAGTTAACAGTCTCCTGCATATAAAAAGAATGACCTGGCTTAAAATCCCTTTGATGGCTTTCTAACTTATCTGACTGGTCTTTACAACTTGTGGATTGTTTACAGCCCCAAACCGTGAGAGGCACAAAGCTTAAAACATGTTAACGTTGAAGAGCCTTTTGGAGCTAAGAATTAGTTTGGGGAAGAGTTTGTTGAGTTAATGTTTGCCGGCAGGCCTCCATATCCTTTATCTTTTAGGCACCTGGGAGGATATTAATCAATGTAAATGAGATGCAGAAATAGGAATATAGTAGTTTTGATGTTAGCAATACTAGACTTTTGAGTTAATGAATTTTCTCTTTGTTATAAATCACTGTACTTCTTTCATTGTTATAAAATGTTGTATCCTTGCTATGTAAGAATGTAACTTTGTTTAGTGCTTTCTGAGAGTGGCACCAGACTTTGGGAAGAACAACACGAATAAGTCTTCTGGTTGACAAACCCTTATCAGAAAAGGGCTGTAAAATGTTAATTGGCCTTCTGGCCAGAAAATGATGTAAATCACCTAAGACTTGTGTATACAACTAAGTATGCAGAGAGAAAGCCTGGTCTCGATAAGATCAGGGCTGCTGATGCTCCATAATTTTATATTATCCATTGATCTCTATGTACAAAAAAAGGTATAAAAAGCCTTTACAACAATAGAGGATGGACCAGTTTCTCGGATTAGTCTCTTGAACTAGTTTCTTGGAAATCTGGTTTCCCCCGTGTCTTTTCTCTCTCTTTCTCCCTCTCCCTCCCTCTCCTTTTCTGCCTGAATTCCCATCTGGAGCGGGGAGGCTCACCACGTCTACTAACTTGCCCTGGCTTTTAACTCCTGTGAGAGAGGGAGCCCAAAGCAGGGCACCCTCTGCTATTCAAATGAGAGATGGTGTAAACTTCTTGTCCTGAAGTTTTATTGACTTTCTCCATAAACCAAGTTATTCAGCCTCTTTTCTCCACTAAATTTTCCTACTGTACTATTTCTTCTTAATTTCTTTTATATTTCTAAATAAATAAGTTTTCCTCACCTATGCCGTCTCCCCTTCCAATTCCCTGTATCCACCAGGGCAGGACCCGGGCACATATAGGTGGTCTGGGATTCCCTCTCTTTAAAAATTTTCCATAGTTTGTTGTTATCCACACAGTCAATGGTTCTGGTGTGGTCAATGAAGCAGAAATGCATGTTTTTCTGGAATTATCTTGCTTTTTCTATCATCCAACAAATACTGGCAATTTGATCTCCAGTTCCTCTGCCTTCTCATCTGGCTTGTACATCTGGAAGTTCTCCATAACATACTGTTGAAGACTAGCTTGAAGGATTTTGACCATTATCTTGCAAGCATGTGAAATGGCTGCAATTGTGTGGTAGTTTAAACATTCTTTGAGACTGCCTTTCTTTGGTATTAGACCAAAAACTGGCCTTTTCCAATCCTGTAGCCACGGCTGACTTTTCCAAATTTGATGGCATGTTAAGTGTAACACCTTTACAGCATCATCATGTAGGATTTGAAATAGCTGAGCTGGGATTCCATTGCCTCCACTAGCGTTGTTCCTACTAATGCACTCTAAGGCCCGCTTGACTTCACACTCCAGGATGTCTGCCTCTAGGTGAAATGATCATACCATCATAGTTATCCAGGTCATTAACACGTTTCTGTACAGTTCTGTGTATTCTTACCACTCTTCTTAATATTTTCTGCATCTGTTAGGTCCATATCTTCTCTATTATTTATTGTGCCCTCATTGCATGAAATGTTCCTTTGGTATCTCTAATTTTCTTGAAGTGATCTCTAGTGTCTTCCTCTGTTTCTCTGCATCATTAACTAGGAAGGCTTTCTTATCTAGCCTTGCTCTTCTTTGGAAATCTGCATTCAAATGGATATATCTTTCCTTTGCCTTTTGCTTCTCTTCTTTCATAGCTATTTGTAAAGCCTCCTCAGGCAACCATTTTGCCTTTTTGCGTTTGTTTTTCTCGGGGGTGGTCTTGATCACTACCTCCTGTGCAATGATATGATCCTCCATCTATATTCTTCTGGAACTCTATCATATCTAATCCCTTGAATCTATTTGCCACTTTTGGTGGATAATCATAAGGGATTCGATTTAGATCATACCTAAAGAGCCTAGTGGCTTTCCCTACTTTCCTCAATTTGAGTCTGAATTTTTCAATAAGGGGTTCAAGATCTGAGCCATAATCAGCATCCAGTCTTTTTTTTTTTTTTTCTAATTGTATAGAGCTTCTCCATCTCTGACTGTGAAGAATAAAATCAATCTGATTTCAGTAATGACCATATGATTGATGTCCATGTACAGAGTTGTCCCTTTTGTTGTTATAAGAAGGTATTTGCTATGACCAGTATCTTTTCTTGGCAAGTTTCTGTTAGCCTTTGGCCTGCTTCATTTTGTACTACAAGACCAAACTTGCCTTATATTCCAGATATCTCTTGATTTCCACTTTTGCCTTCCGGTACCTTATGACTAAAAGGATATCCTTTTTGGTGTTAGTTCTAGAAGACCTTGTCAGTCTTCATAAAACCATTCAAGTTTGATTTTAGTGGTTGGGATGTAGGATTGGGTTACTGGAATACTGAATGGTTTGCCTTGGAAATGAACAGAGATCACTCTATCATTTTTGAGATTGCAGGCAAGTATTGCATTTCCAACTCTTGTTGACAATGAAGCCTACTCAGTTTATTCTAACGGATTCTTGTCCACAATAGTAGATACAGTGGTCATCTGAATTAAGTTTATCCATTCCAGTCCATCTTAGGTCATTAATTCTTAAAATGTTGATGTTCACTCTTGCCATCTCCTGTTGACCACTTCCAATTTGCCTTGATTCATGGACCTAACATTCTAGGTTTGCTATGGAACATTGTTCTTTACAACATCAAACTTTACTTTCAGCACTATACATAGCCACAGCTATGTGTCATTTCTGCTTTGGCTCAACCTCTTCATTCCTTCTGGAGCTATTTCTCTTCTCTCTTCCAGTATCATTTAGACATTTTGACCTGAGGGATTCATCTTTCAGTGTCATGTGTTTTTGTCTTTTCATACTGCTCATGGGGTTTTCAAGGCAAGAATGCTGAAGTGGTTTTCCATTCCCTTCGTCACTGGGTGTTTTGTCAGAACCTTTCACCATGACCCATCTTTCTTTGCTGGCTCTATATGGCATGGTTCGTAGTTTCATTAAGTTACACACAGTTTTGATCCATGTGATCATTTTGGTTGGTTTTCTGTGTTTGTGATCTGCATTCTGTCTGCCCTCTAATAGATGAGGATAAGAGACTTGTGGAAGCTTCCTGATGGGAGGGACTGGCTGTGGGTAAAACTGGTCTTGCTCTGGTGGGCAAGGCCATGTTCTGTAAGTATTTAACTCAATTTTCAGCTGATGGGTTGGGCTGTGTTCCCTCCCTCTACTTTGGCCAAAGTAGAGTGGGCTAACAGCAACCTCTTCCAAAAGAACTTGTGCCAGCAAACATTGCCTTACAGTACTGCTGATGTCAGTGCCTGTGACCCCGTGGCAGGCCACTGTCAACCCGCGGCTCTGCTGAGGAATCCCACATACTCACAGGCAGTTCTGGCTCAGTCTCTTGTGGGATCACTGCTACTTTTTCCTGGGTCCTTTGTGCACAAAGTTTTGTTTATGCCTTCTAAGAGTCTCTGTTTCCCCAGTCCTATGGAAGTTCTAAAATCAAACCCCACTGATCTTCAAAGTCAGATTTTCGGGGTATTCTCAGTTCCTTTGTCAGATGCCTATGTTGGCAAGTCTGTTGTGTGGCCTAGGACTTTTGCAACAGTGCTAAAATTTCTTTAGTGTAATTTTTCTCCAGCTTGTGAATCACCCACCTGGTGGTTCTATTGGGGGGGGGTTAAAGGTGACCTCATTTAGGAGGACTTATGCCAAATGCCATGCCTCCCAGGACTGCTGCTGTCAGAGCCCCTGTCCCCACAGCAGGCCACTGCTGATTCATGTCTTCACAGAATACACTCAAACACTCCCAGGAGTTCTGGCTCAGTCTCTTATTGGGGGGTCACTTTCTTATTACTTGATTGTATAAAAAGTGTTTGTTAACATGATATAATTTAAGGTTATATAATTAGCTAAATAATATTTGATAAATTAAATTTAGATCTTAATTTTAAACCAATGAAAATAAATTTGTCTAGATTTCATGTTACAAAGCCATTGGCAAATTAGTACTAGGATGTTAGTGATGCAATGTCCTAAGTTAAATTTATACACTACAAAGGGTTTTATTCATAGAAAAATTTTTCCAAGTTCAAAAGTGAAGCAGGGCATAGAAAAAAAAAAAAAAAAAAACATTGCAAGTTATTTTGTAATACGAATAGCTTAGACACAAAACCATAATAAAGACCTTGCAGTAAAAAAATATACAGCCTCATAATTTATAAGAAGATGGGTTTTTAAAATGCTAATACATTTAAGTAAATTTTATTGAGCAATTTTAACTAAATAAAGTAATATATCCAAAGAATTAAGTATCCTAGAATTTCAAGGATCGTTCAGTCAAAGAAATCATAATAACAATTCATTTATTCAGTATATTTTTATTGACTATGTATTAATGACCATGTGCTACAATAAGTACAAAGTTACCTGCCCTCATAGGTCCTGAATTTTGGATAAGGAGAGAGCAAGTGATGCAAAGAATAATAATTCATGTATATAGTAAGTTAGAAAGGGAAAATATTTTCAAAGATGTCAGAGATAGGAAGAACTGGAATTATTCATATTAATAGATTTAATGAGAATAAAAGTATGAATATTGATAGTTCAAGTTTCAGAAAATATGACATATACTGAAAAAGCACTTGGAAAATAATATGCCTATCTCAAATACAGAGAACATTGATAAAATATGAATAAAATGATGTCTTTATCATAAAAGTACTTGTACCTTAAATTAATAAGCAATCAAATATGTTATATTAATGCATATTATTTATCTTCTTGTTCTATTTTTTTCTTACTAATCTATAATATTTTGATTTGCCCTTTATTATTTCTCAGATTGAACTGCAGCTCTTTCCTGAGATAACTTTTTTTCACCCTAGTTTTAATCTTCATTCATAAAATAAATATTTATGGAGAGCATACCAAATTCGAGACATAACTGTTTTGTTTGAACCATAAAATACTAACAAGCAATAAGTTTATAAAAAATCAGTTTAGAGACCATGAATTGCCATTTTAAATAGGTCAGTTAAGCTCATTGAAAAAGATAGAATTACAGCAATAATTTGAATTCAAAAAAGGAATTTTCCATGAAGATACTATAATGAAATTGTACCACACAGGAGAATTATTTGGCAGTAACATATAATGATGAGAAGATGCTTAGCATGTTTGAGGAAGTGTGTAAATTGTGGTAGTGGCAAAGGGTGTGAGGGACAGAGTAGTATTTATAGAAAAGAGAGAATTTTTCTTGCACTAGTTTCTGTGTGTTATTGTATAGACATTGGCTTTCATCTTGGGTGAGGTGCAAAACCATCAAGGGAAACATTATTGTACATGGAAAAGATCACTCTGTTCATCCAGGTACCGACTGATGAGGGCACTGTTGGAAACAGGGAAACAGAATTTATTGCAAAAAACGACCTAAAAGATGATGATTGGTGGAAATTGCCACAACATTTATTATGAGTTTCTAACAGGCATATAAATATATTGTGAAGACAATCAAGGATTTCCTGCAATATCATATTTGGTTTGTTAGAGAAAAATGAGGAAATGTTAAGCTTGAGCAATTAGATTAAGAGCTGTTATTAAGTCAGAAGGGTGGTTTATATATGGGATCTCTCTCTTTTGTAAGACAAAATCAAAAGTCCACTTTGAATATGAAATATTGATATTATTAGACCAAATGGAAATATTGAGGAAACTGTATATGAATTTGGATTTACAGAAATAAATCTGAGCCATAAACCAAAATGTGTGAATCACTAGAGTTTAGAAGGTTTTTAAAGACATCACAAAGGGTGTTAGTGTAGTTAAAGGAGAGAAGAAAACCAAGAACTGAATCATGGCATTCTTCAATGGTAAGAACTTTGCAATTAAAAAAAAAATGAATAAAAGTTGCTTAGAGCAGAAACTAACACACACTGTAAAAAAATTGTACTCCAATAAAGAAAAAAAAAAATAGCACACACACACACACAAAGAAAGAATCAGTGTGGTAGAAACACAGCCAGGTGAGTGTGTTACATCAGAAATCAAGAGTAGAAAAGAAAGAGAGATAAACTCTGTCCAAGGCTTCGAGTAATATAGTACTTAAAAATAGCCATGTTATATGGATGTAGCAATTATGAAGTTATTGATGACATACACATGAACAAGGAATGGTGGAAACAAAAGCCTGATTTGAGTAAATTTAGTATAGATAAATTAGAGGAAAAGATACAATGAATAAATGTATTTCTTTCAAAAAATTTTCTGCAGTGCAGCAAAGAAGTGGGATAAGTCTGGTAGAAAACTCAAGAAATTATGGCATATTATTTTTTATATAATATTAGAGAGTTAACAATGTATTTCCATTTTGAAAGAAATGATAAAGAAGGACAATTAACAAAGCAGGAGAGAGAGAAGAATCCTTGGAACCACTTACTTAAGTAACTGAGAGGGGATGGAATCTATACACAAGCGGGGATCTTGGCTACATATAGAGCACAGATGGTTCACTATAGTAACAGGTGGGAAGGTAGATATTATGGGCGCAGATGGTGGAGGGTTGGAACATGAAGTTGTGGGAGTTTGTGGACTTTTGCTTCTGATTGCTTAATTTTCTCAGTGAAATAGGAAAAGTTCATCAGCTAAGAGTGAGCATGAGAGAAGCTCTGTTGTAGGTTTCAAGAAAAGAAGTGATAGTTATCTAGGGAAATGGTGGAATATATGGTTAGAAAAATACAACGGAATTTTTTTACAGCATTTGTATAACATTGTAAATTTTGTGCATCATTTGGAAACCATTTCATGATAATATTCATTGTTTCAAGTGGAATTTGTCAATGCAGGGTTTTTGTTTTGTTTTGTTTTTTCTTTTTCTCTACAGCACTATTTAGTTTCTAGGGTGGGTGTCATGTAGGCTGGATTATATTTAATCGGTATGATTTCATCAAGTGAGCATGATGATAGCAATCTACAGGTGGGAAAACAGGATATTTGCAAGAAAGAGATTATTATGATTACAGAATTTAAGCCGAAGAAGTAGATCAGAGTCAGGAGGGTGAACAAGTAATAGATCACAAGTGTTTAACGGAGAAGGAATTGTGGAGGTTACGTGGTAGAGGGAATGAGATGGATATATATGAGTTTGTGATTATGTGTAAGATGTGCCAAATGAAATTTGAGAAATTATTTCAGTTATTTGAAAAGAAAAATTATAGGGTATGACAAAGCAATATGTACTTGAAACTGGATGATATAAAAGACCACTTTATAAAATGTGATGGGTGAAGACTATGGTGACATCAGGCTTGCGTAAACATTGCAGCTTCTTGCTTTGGGCTTGTTGGGTGTGTTTCAGGCAGCTGGGCAGGAATTTTCCTTTAAAAAATTTTAATAAAATTTGACAAAAATGGCACTTTATCATAGTAATTGTCCTCAAGACTCATAACCCATATCTAATTAACTATAAGAACATAAAATGGATTTCAGTTGAGAAACATCATATAGTAGTACACCTGATCAGTACTCCTTTCAACTAACAAAGTCATCAGAAATTGGTAGTCTGAAAAAATCTCACAGCCAAGAGGAGCCAAAGGAGACATGATAGTGAAGTATAATGTACTCTGGATGGGATCCTGGTTCAGAAACACTACTTAAAGGACATTTGAATAAATTTAGATTATAATGATAAATAACATTGATTCATTATAACAAGCTTATGTTTCTGTGTTAATAACAGAGGAAATTAGATATCAGTGTATATGGATATTCTGTGTATTAATTTTATGTAAATCTAAAGCTTTTCTAAGTAATAAAGTTCATTAAAAAAAAGTGACCCTAAAAATCACATTTATGCATTGACTGGTTGCAGTTAGAGGACCCTATATTGTTAGTAGGTAGAATATTGGTAACCCCTGAGGTGCTCTTTTGTATAATTATTAAATATTTTCCAAAGTTAAATACTAGATTAGTTATGCAAAGAGTGCAATGATCTCCAATATCTCAGACATTTGGAATTTAGTACAAAGCATACAATTTTAAAAGAATTGTAGAGTCGAATGCCATTTTTATAGTTCCTAATCATTTAATTTAGTCTAGTATCATTTAATTTTATTAATTTTTACATAGATCTATTTCATAATCCTTCCTGACAATATCTATATCTGAGATACTCATAGGTCTAATTTTTTTATTTACTTCTGGTTATTCTCTGAGATTTTCATGTGTATTTTCTTTCAGAGATCTGTTGGGTGACCTGACGAGTCTGAGTTTAAGCTATATTCCTCCAGGGAAATTTTTCAATTGCTTCTCTCTAGTGGATTGGAAGACTGCTAACTAGAGAAAACTTAAAAATATTTCCTGGGCTTAAGGTCTTCAATTCAGAGATAATGTACATTCAAATCCTAAGTATACATTGGACAAGTCTGGGTTTTAAATTCTTGTGGGAAATTGCCTTTATTCTCCAGCCAGATGCATAATCAAGAAATACAATTTGGCAAAAAGGAAGACATTTTTCTAGCAAGCTCCATCCTACAATGAAAGAACTGAAGTGTCTTCAAGAATGTCAATTCTACCTTCCACATTATTGTTGGCCCATGAATTTTTGTCAACAAATATCTTCTAGGCACCTTTTAATTCATGCAAAGTTTGCACTGGCTGGTTTTCCCTTACTGTCTTAATACCCAAGCCTGTGTGCTTGTGTTTGTGTGGAGAGACTGCACTATTTTATCCAGCATGTTTAGGAATTCAGTAGCTGGAAAATTTTTTCAGAATATATAGTCTGCTATTTTTCTGAAGTCTGTAAATTCCAGTGACATCTAGTTTTTAGTACTGTGGATGAGAAGTTGATTCTTATGCTAATATATTTTTTCTTTGATACATAAACTGTTCTCTCTGTATAGGTTAGATATATTTTTCTTTATCATATGAGTTCATAAATTCCACCAAGGTACAAGTGGATATTTTTAAAGTTAGTATATTTGACATTCAAACTTTTTAAATCTAAAAACCTAAGTTTGTCATGTTGGAGAGTTTATTCTATTATTTATTTCTTCTTTATTATTACTATTTCTTCAAGAATACTTTTCATTTTGTATAATATTTTTATGTTTTCTCTTCCATTCAATCATTTTCTTCAGTAACTACTCACTTGTGGCTTTCATATTTTTTGGATCAATATTTCCATTTAAATTATTTGTTCTTTAGTGTAAGAAATGTCTTCTAACCATTATCTATTGTCTAACTGCCTCCACTTGTGAAATGTGCGTGCCATCTTCTAGAGGATAATTTTCTGAGACACACTCTTCTTCTGAATCCTCACAGAACAGTTTTCCTTCCTATTTTTATTCCTGGAGCCCTGACTTCTGATTTGTTATGATTATTACTTTACTTCTTTAATTTTCCTTTTTTTGTTGGTCTTGCATTGCAAAGCAGCACGTTTGATGATTACAACCACAGGGCATCTTCTACTTGTTAAATATTCTCTGCTGGAGATCTTCTATTCTCCAGAAATGAAAGCTTCTCTCACCTCCATATCCTGACTGTTTCATTGTTGTTTTATTTTTGTTTTAATACAAAAATTTTAAAAAATGATCACCACCAAGGAAACCAGAATTGAAAGAGACATGTGTACCCCAATGTCCATCGCAGCACTGGTTGTAATAGCCAGGACATGGAAGCAACCTAGATGTCCATCAGCAGATGAATGGATAAGAAAGCTGTGGTACAATGGAGTATTACTCAGCCTTTAAAAAGAATACATTTGAATCAGTTCTAATGAGGTGGATGAAACTGGAGTCTATTATACAGAGTGAAGTAAGCCAGAAAGAAAACACCAATACAGTATACTAACACATATATATGGAATTTAGGAAGATGGTAACAATAACCCTGTATGCAAGACAGCAAAAGAGACACAGATGTATAGAACAGTATTTTGGACTCTGTGGGAGAGGGAGAGGGTCAGATGATTTGGGAGAATGACATTGAAACATGTATAATACCATATAAGAAAAGAATTGCCAGTCTAGGTTTGATGCAGGGTGCAGGATGCTTGGGGCTGGTGCACTGGGACCCAGAGGGATAGTATTGGGCGGGAGGTTGGAGGGAGGTTTGGGATTGGACACTCGTGGTGTACACTCGTGGTGGATTCATGTTGATGTGTGTCAAAACCAATACAATATTGTAAAGTAAAATAATAATAATAAAAAAATAAAAAATGATCATCAAAATTGTGTACCTTGCTATGTTTGTTCCTACCAAAGAACTTCCAAAACAATGCTTTGGTTCCTGTATATCAAGAGATTTGAGAGCAGTGCTATTTCATAAATCAAAATAACACATTATAAGAGTGATAAAGGAGGTTAGGTATGGAATAGGCAAAAGTAAACCAAACTCTGGCCTATATTTACAGGTCATGGAAACTCAGTTTCCTTGATAATATTGGAGGAGGCTCCCTGAAATTTTCAATATATGTATATGAAATATGGGAGATATAAATAATCCTTATTTTGTAAGTGGTCTGTTTTATAATATGGTAGTTGAATAACTTTTCCTTAATTAGCATATATTGAGTATAGAAATTCTTCAAGGTATTGCTATTAAATCTGTCATTTGGATGATGAGTTGAGCTTGATGTATCCTAATTTGGAAGTTTCTTTTATGTTTCTAGTATCTTCATAGTTATTTTTAATGACAATTTGGAAAGACTGCACTAGGGATCACCATTCAGATTCTCCTTTTAAGGATTTTATGACTTTATGTTTTCATGCAGATATATCTATTATTGACTTTAGAACCTAATTGCTTCATCCAGGAATTGGAAACTGTAAACTTGTTTTTATCTTATTTAAACTTTTAGCTTTTAAATGTCCCTTCTATTAGAGTGAACTTTGAATTTTTTCATGGCCCATGTTTTAAAAGCTCTTACTTTTTCATATTCAGAAGCTAAATAGATTGATTTTGAAAGAAATTAATAACAATAAGGACTAAGTACATTTTCATGGGACATTTGGATGTTAGAGATGTTTGCTAATTTCATAGAAATTATGATCAGATATTTTTAATGCTAAAGTAAAATTATATAATATTTCATATTTTGCTTCCTTTTCTTATTTTACAAAGTTGAAGGGAAATATCTAAAATCAGTGCACAGTGCTCAATTTTAAAACAAGATTGTTTGGTTGGTTTGTGATTTTCAAGAATATAAGTGGTAAAAATGGTGGAACAGGGAGAGTAAGACATAGATGGTGAAATGAAAAGTGTTAGTTGCTGTAAACCTCATCTACAATTTAATTTTGAAGTTTACTAAAAATATTCAGTATAAATAACCTCTCTTTATTTCTCGTTCCTGTTTCCATGAAAGTTCTATTAAATCAAGTCCTTCCTAGCAGTAGAATACAATGGCAATCTTATGTTTCTGTAGGTATATATGTACTCAAAACAAAATAAAATAGAAGCATCAGTGATGTCTTCAGAATGTGAGAATGTTGCCTAGGTACTGATTGCTGTTCTGTCAAATTTTCTATTTCTTAACAGAGGCTCAGAGTTTATGCCAGCAGACTCTATTTAACTGGCAGGCATAGTTATAAAAATTAAATGAAAAAATATGATAAATTGCATTTCTAGATAACCTAAGACTAGTAAGACTGAGACTGTGTCTTGTCTTTAACTTACTAACAAAAACAATAAAGAAATAAATGCCGATGTACTTTGTGCACAAGCACGCACACACACACACACACATATATACCATATTTGTTCCTTAGGGAGATTTTGAACAGAAGTTGTTTTAAATTATGTTACTTTCATTCTAAACATAGTTGTTCCCGTTCCTAATCTGCCACACTTACTGATTTCAAGAAAGGATTATGAAAGAAATTCATAATGATTATAAAATAGAATGAACTTAATACAAGATGCCTTATGACTTAAATATTTAACTAGTAGCTGAAGTACTTCAATATTATTCCTGTAGTTTCTACAAAATTTTGGATTATTTAACGCCAAATATAACCTACATCTTGGTTATAGCTAATAAGTGTTCTGAAAAGGAATCTTGCCATTGTCACTGGCCATCAATCTGACCAATTTGATGTTTAGCTGTGTTTCAATGATCTTTTGCTCTGTACCCAGCAATTTTCAAAGGTTAGTGGCCTGAAGCAATAGTCATACAAATAAATATATTTCATTATTGTGTGTCTTTGAAATAATGGGGAAAGTTCTACAGTGGGATCTTTTACCTCCAACACAGCATTGACAAGAATCACTCAGTGGTATTTAGCTTGTGGTCTGGATGCCAAGATGGCTTCACTGAGATGTCTGTCAGCTTAGCAGAAATGGTTTGAACACTGGGCATAGCTGGGCCCTTTCTTCCTCAAATAGTCTCAGGCCTCTCATTTGGCCTCTGAAAGAGGGTGGCTAGAGTTTTTACATGATGCCTAAAGGCGTTATGAATGTGAGTTCCCAGAAACCTAGGAAAAGTTTTTATGTGATAAAAATGTTTTTACAACTCAGCTTCAGAAGTCACAGAATAAAAAACCATTCTAGCTACGTTACATTGGTCAGGCAAGTCTCTGAGATCAATCCATATTCAAGGCCAGGGGAATTAGACCTCACCTCTCAGTGGGAGGAGTGACAATAAATTTGAAGTCATCTTTAATAGTCTAAAACGACGTTAGATATCTCATGCTTAACTCCAGGACATCCTGAAGAAATGAATCAAAAATTTTTGTTTCTAACATGTAAGTTCTTTAAAAACAATCACTGGTATTTCCTGGAAAATTACATTCAGGTGGCACTTCTAGGAATTAAAGTATACATAAAGTTAAATACACAACCTTTTCTCTGAGGTTGAGAGTATTATCAGGCAAAATGAAGGAGATTCTAAATTATGAGATGAAGGAAGATATAGAGGAGATGAATAGAAAACCAGCTGGTGTGGTGAGTCTGAAGGCCAATGGAAGCACAGAGTGAAGAGGCAGACCAGGGCACCATGAGATTTAGACTGGCAATAGCAGAGAATTAGACCCAAACCTGCTCATCTGCTGTTTGGAAACTGCAGCCAATTCATTTTTTAAAGTAGGAATTGATTTTCTAAGCAAGACCCACAGTTATAGAAGTTGGTAACAGTTAGGCTTTATACTTCATTTATTTGTTAATACTAATGTAAATTTTATTTTACATTATCTTACTAAAACATTTAAATAAAGCCTAAAATTTTAATTAAAGCCTTAGTATATTTGAATTATAATTCATAGGGTCTTAATACTAGCAAAATTAGATTATGGCTAGAGAAGTTGATAGAGCACAATGCAGATTGCTGTTTCCAGGTCCAATGTCTCCCAGCATCAAGACAGAATTGGGTCATTGTATATAATGCCATGGTATACAAATGTCAGAACAAAGTACATGTATGAGTCAAAAAAACAAGGATCACTGTAAGCTAACAGTGTCCAGGAAATAAGATGTTAACAAGCCTAAAAATCTTTACATGCTTTCCTTGGCTATTTGTCTATAAGTGATACTAAAGTCAAAAGAGAAGAATAAAATGAAAGTTCCTGTAACCCCTTAAGATCATCAGTGTCCTTAATTAGACATTCTATTTTATATCCCCAAACTATTTCCCTGTTTATCCATACAGATCATTGAAGTGAAACAAAAATGTCCCAGAAACTTCAACTTGTTGGACTAGAGGTATAGCACATGATCAAGGCTATTCCAGATCAAGAGCAGAAGGACCTCAGCTGAATTTCCTGTCACATTTTGAGGCCATCACTGATGCTGCTTTTTGTTTTGCTTTGAGTACATGGACAGAGGAGTCTGATGGGCTACTATTCTTCATGGGGTCACAAAGAGTTGGATGCAATTGAGCATATTGACTTGACACTGCAATACCTTTCAATTTACCAGGGCATACTGTGGAACACCTTTGTTGAAGGAGATGTAATTGGAGACACTGAAATGGCCCACATTTCTAAATATATGTGTCCACTCAACTGAAATGATTAAGAGATTGTGTCAGAGTTTACATCTGCATCTTACAAATTATTAATTTAAGTAAAATGTTTCTGTATAAATCTTAATATTTTATTGAAACATCTACTTTGTGTCAAGTACCATATGAAGTTCAATCCACTGAATTTACTTCACATAATTAAATTCTGGTGGAGACTTCCTTGTGCACCTGTCAGTGAGATTGTTCTTAGGGAAAACTGACTTCATTTCATTGGGTCTATCTACTTTAAACTTACTTTGATCTAAAAGACAGAGTCTTCAGTGTTTAATTAAATGCATTAAAATATTGAATGACTTGAATTTTGATGAGGCTTGAAAAATAGCATTGAATAATATAGATATTTTTAAAAAGGTTTCTTAAAGTTTAAGAAGATTAAAAACCATCATGCAGACAAGACAGATTACAAAGCTAGAGATTTGACAAAGTATGTTTAATAAAATTATATGAAAATTTTCTTTGTAGACTATAGAGTTCCTTATTTTTCTTCTTTTAGAAAGATTAAGTAGGATAGGAATAGTTGTCAAGAACTTGTTCTTATTATGGATATTTGATCATATAGCTGTCTTAAATTTCCTTAGCATTTTACTATTTTCCATGTACCTACATACTCCTTACTTAATTATGTTCAAAACAGTATTTAAAAAATTTTTGGAAATACAGTTGATGCACAATGTTCTGTTAATTTCATGTGTATGACAAAATGAATCAGTTAGACATATAAGTGATTAAAACCATCCCCACGAAAATGGAATGTGAAAAGGCAAAATGGCTATCTGAGGAAGTCATACAAATAATTGAGAAAATAAGAGAAGTGAAAGGCAAAGACCAAAAGAAAAGATATACCTGTCTGAATGCAGAGTTCCAAAGAATGACAAGGAGAGATAAGAAAGCCTTCCTAAGTGAACAATCCAAAGAAATAGAGGAAAACAATAGGATGGGAAACACTAGAGGTCTCTTCAAGAAAATTAGAGATACCAAGGGAAAATTTCATACAAAGATGGGCACAATAAAGGACAGAAATGATATGGACCTAACAGAAGCAGGATGTATTAAGAAGAGATGGCAAGAATACACAGAAGAGCTATACAAAAAAGATATTAATGACCCAGATAACCATGATGGTATGGTCACTCACCTAGAGTCAAACATCGTGGAATGGGAAGTCAAGTGGGCTTTAGGAAGCATCACTACAAACAAAGCTAGTGGAGGTGATGGAATTCCATCAGTGTTACTTCAAATCTTAAAAAATAATGCTGTGAAAGGGCTGCACTCAATATGTCAGAAAATTGGGAAAACTCAGCAGTGACCACAGGACTGGAAAAGATCAGTTTTCATTCTAGTCCCAAAGAAGCAAACTGTCAAAGAATGTTCTAACTACCACATGGTTACACAGTTTTCACATGCTAGCAAAGTAATGCTGAATATTTTCCAAGCCATTTTTTAACAGTACATGAATTGAGAATTTCGAGATGTTCAAGCTGGATTTAGAAAAGGCAGGAGAACCAGAATTCAAATTGCCAACATCTGTTGGATCATAGATAAAGCAAGAGAATTCCACAGAAACATCTACTTCTGCTTCACTAGCTATACTAAAACCTTTGACTGGATGGATAACAACAAACTGGAAAATTCTGAAAAGATGAATCTCAGACCACCTTACCTGCCTTCTGAGTAACTTGAATCCAGGTCAAGAAGCAACAGTTAGAACTGGTCATGGAACAACAGACTGGTTCCAAATTGGGAAAGGAGTACGTCAAGGTTGTATACTGTCATCCTGGTTATTTAATTTATATGCAGACTACATTATGAGAAATGCTGGGCTGGATGAAGCCCAAGCTGGAATCAAGACTGTCGGGAGAAATATCAATAATTTAATGTATGCAGACGGAGAAGGCAATGGCAACCCACTCCAGTGTTCCTGCCTGGAGAATCCCAGAGATGAGGGAGCCTGGTGGGCTGCCGTCTATGGATTCGCACAGAGTCGGACATGACTGAAGCGACTTAGCAACAGCAGCAGCAGCAGGTATGCAGGTGACACCACCCTTATGGCAGAAAGTGAAGAACTAAAGAGCCTTTTGATGAAAGTGAAAGAGGAGAATGAAAAAGTTGGCTTAAAACTAAACATTCAAAAAACCAAGATCATGGCATCTGGCCCCATCTCTTCATGGCAAATAGATGGGAAGCAATGGAAACAGTGACAGACCATTTTCTTGGTCTCCAAAATCACTGCAGATAGTGACAGCAGCCACAAAATTAAAAGACGTTTTATCCCTGGAAAAAAGAACTATGACAAAGCTGGTGAAAAGTGCAAATCACTCAGTTGTGTCTGACTCTTTGCAATCCAATGGAACTATAGAGTCCATGGAATTCTCTAGGCCTGAATACTGGAGTGGGTAGCCTTTCCCTTCCCCAGGGGATCTTCTCAACCCAGGGATCGAACCCAGGTCTCCCACATTGCAGGCAGATTCTTTACCAGCTAAGCCACAAAGAAGAGCCATTACTTTGCTTATAAAGGTCTGTATAGTCAAGCTATGGTTTTCCAGGAATAATGTATGGATGTAAGAGCCAAAGAAGTGATGCTTTTGAACTGTGGTGTTGAAGAAGACTCTTGAGAGTCCCTTGAACTGCAAGGAGATCAAACCATCAATCTTAAAAGAAATCAATCCTGAATATTCATTAAAAGGACTTATGCTGAAACTGATTTTCCAATACTTTGGCCACCTGGTGGGAAGTGCCGACTCATTAGAAAAGACCCTGATGCTGGGAAAGACTGAAGGCAGGAGGGGAAGGGGACAACATAGTATGAAATGGTTCAATGGCATCGCTGACTCAGCGGACATGGGTTTGAGCAAGCTCTGGGAGGTAGTGAAGGACAGGGAAGCCTGGTGTATTGTAGTCCATGGGTTTGCAAAGAGTCTGACATGACTGAGTGACTGAACAATGACAGCTCCATACTGATTTTCATAGTGATTGTATCAACATTCCCACCAATATAATAGAGTTCACTTTTCTCCACGTCCTCTCCAGTACTAATTTTTTCTTTTCTTTTTTTTCTTTCTTTTTTTTTTTTTTTTTTTTGATGGCCATTCTGGTGGGAGGTGAAACCTCATTGTAGTTTTGATTTGGCTTTCTCTAATAATTAGTGATGTTGAGCATATATTCATGTGCTTCTTGGCCATCTGTATTTCTCCTTTGGAGAAATTTCCATTTAGATTTTCTGCCTTTTATAAAAATCAGGCTAATATATCTAAGCTGCATGAACTATTTGTATATTTTGGAGATTAGTCACTTGTGGCTGCTTCATTTGTGAATATTTTTCTTATTCTCATTTACCATTTCAACAAAGAATAGAACACCTTGGAATAAATCTATGTAACAGGCTAAAGATCTGTACTCAGAAAACCATAAGATACTGATAAAAAAAATAGAAATGACACAGACAAGTGGAGAGATATTCCATGTTCTTGGATTGGAAAAATCAATATTGTGAAAATGACTATTATATTCAAAGCAATCTACAGTTGGTAGTTTTCACAGAGTTAGAACTACAACAAAAAATTTACAATTTGTGTGGAAACAAAAAACAGCGAATAGCCAAAATATTCTTGAAAAAGAAAAAAAAAAAAAAGGAGCTGGAAGAATCAGGCTCCTTGATTCCAGACTATATTACATAGATTAATTTGGATATACCTCGTCAGGAATAGGACCTTATGAGCTCACTCTCTGATAGTTTTCAAGAGTTTGCATTTAGCTGTTAATACAATAGATCTATTCATTCTGTCATTTATTTAGATAAATGGACATTGTACATGTCTGGCAGGAGAGCAGAAACTGAGTGTAGAAAAAATCTTCTTTCTTACATTCCAGAATGAACATTTGAAGTGCTATGCCTGAGAATCTAATTGAAGTTGAAACCCAGCCACTCATATAGATTCATTCAGGTACACAGATACACTTTAAAATATATCAGTCTAGCTCAGGTCAGAATAAAGAGCCCACTCTAATTAGTTCAACACATGCAATAAACAAGGATTTCCCTAATGACTCAGTGGGTAAAGAAACCACCTGCAGTGCAGATGACATGGGTTCCACCCTTGGGTCTGGAAGATCCTCTGGATGAGACGGTGGCAACCCACTCTAGTATTCTTGCCTAGAGAATCCCATGGACTAAGGAGCTTGATCTGCTACAGCCCAAAGGGTTGCAAAGAGTCAGAGATGTTTGCATGACTAAGCTTGCAAGCCTGAATGCACACGATAAATGAAACTAGTAACTAAAAATCATTTAAAAGATCAATGTGCAACAATAGCAACAAAAGTTAATATAATTCAAATTCACTATAGTATTTCCTACCTTTCTGGGGATGGAAGGGCAAGAGGAAAGGGTCTTACCAAAGCCTCCAATGTGAGGTTACTTAGATGAAGTTGAAGCAGCAATGAGGGTTTCAGGTGGGAACTGTGTCCATGGATGGAAAAGCTGTTCCTGAGTGGGAGTGCAGGTGGGAGTGGGTGGAGGCCCAAATCCAGCAGAAATGCAGACAATGACATAGCTTCAGCCCAAAATAGAGAGAGTGGGGTCATGAAACCCCTGTCTTCAGTCTCTCACATATCACCTAATTAAAAAAAAAAAAAAATATATATATATATATAGAAAGGTGCCAGGTAAATGTTATTTGCAACAATATGGTGAAGCATAATAGACAGCATATTAAAAAACAGAGACAACTTTGCCAACAAAGGTCCATCTAGTAAAAATTATGGTTTTTCCAGCAGTCATGTATGGATATGAGAGTTGAACTGTAAAGAAAGCTGAGCACTGAAGAATTGATGCTTTTGAACTGTGATGTTGGAGAAGACTCTTGAGAGTCCCTCGGATAGCAAGGGAGATCCAACCAGTCAATCCTAAAGGAAATCAATCCTTAATATTCATTGGAAGGACTAATGCTGAAGCCGAAACACTATGGCCACCTGATGTGAAGAACTTACTCATTGGAAAAGATCCTGATACTGGGAAAGATTGAAGGCAGGAACAGAAGGGAACAACAGAGGATGAGATGGTTGGATGACATCAACAACTCAATGGACATGAGTTTGAGTAAGCTCTGGGAGTTGGTGATGGACAGGGAAGCCTGGCATGCTGCAGTCCATGGGATTGCAAAGAGTCAGACACGATTGAGTGACTCAACTGCTGGTGAAGAATAAAGGAAGTACAGTAAGTAGATGTGACAGCAATGGGCACAGAAAAGGGTATATACTTCATACAATCTAAGAATTGTGGTTCTTGTGTAGCAAGTATTTACTGGCTAGAATTTTAAGTTTTATGTACAGAAATTCTTTAAATGGTGTTTTGGATAATCGTTAATCTTGCTTGTTTGAATTACATTTCTACTTTGTATAAACAGAGAGGATTTTTTGCTCTATAAGTTGCTGCATCTTTAGGAGATAACCATGTAGCTAAAGTCTGGTTTAATCAGCCATAATTTGGAAATTTAATCAGCAGTTTATAAGTGGATGATTGGCAGTTCCACATAGGATATCAAGAAGTTATAGCCTTTGGGTCACCTTACACTATCTTCCTAAAAAACTATGACAATAACAAGAAAAGGGAGAGAGAAAAAAGGAGAGGGGCTAAATAAGTTCACAGACTAGGACTGGAATGTGATAAACTACTAAAAATAAAATGAGAAGACTATCCAAAGCTAAAATCTGGGATACTAATACCAGATAATGCCAGAATAGGACCATGATATTGATGTGCTGGCAAGGAAGGAAGGGAGACTTTGAAAAGGGCTTAGAATGTAAAATGAAAAGCTATATCTGAAGTTATGTTAATTGTATTGATTAAAGAAGCAACTTTCTTTTCACATCAAGAAAGTGTTAAAGTGAAGGGGAAGAAAGACACTGCCATATATTGTTTATTACTTGTGTTTTCTCTCTGTAACTAAGGCCATGCCAAAGGATATACTTCCCTCTCTGTTTTTACAGTATTTGGAAACTGCAAAATACATTTTAGTCCATTTTAGTAAATCAACAATTTATATAAATAAATCAATTTATTCTAATGTATTTTATGATAATGAATTTGTCATTCTCTCTTCAAATAAGAACATAGAAACTAATACTTTATTTCTCTGCACATATAACATTCAGATTTTTCTGTTCAATCATGATCTTCTCTCCTGAAACCTATGATATAGTCATGGAGTCTTCATTCACTAAGGAAGGCTAGTGTTGTGCTTTTCAAAGTTGTTCTCTGAATGTCTAGGATGTTACCATAAGCCAATTCTCACTCCAATACTTATTTAATTGATCTGTTTGGACCCAGTGATGCATGGCATTTAAATTATGGCATGTGAAATTGAGAGTTGGAAAAAATGAGTTTGGAAAGGGCATTGGAATGATACAAAAATAATTTTATCTAGAAGAAAAAAGGAAACTCTGTTTCAAGTTATCCCCAGTTAAACTTTACATCTTGGAAAAAGAGTAACATAATGACAACTTCAGATCAGTATAGATTCATAAAAGAAAGGCATAAAAACAGTAGGAAGTTACATTAAAATGGTGATCCATCAGTCCTCAGTAAGTTATATCCATCAGTAACTTATTTATAACACAAAAATGTTGGGTTAAGATGAACATTAACAAAAAAACCACACAATTAGGTACTCAAAAAAAAGGTGTTAAAAAATGAAAAATATATATGATATAATACAGGTCTATGTGTCACTATTATTAAAGATTTTATAGTCATTCTAAGCTAATTTCATTCTTTTAATTATTATAGTGAAACACCCCATGGACTATACAGTCCTAGGAATTCTCCTGGAGTCGGTAGCTTTTCCCTTCTCCAGGGAATCTTCCCAACCCAGGGATCGAACCCAGGTTTCCCACATTGTAGGAAATTTCTCTACCAGCTGAGCCACAAGTGAAGCCCTTATAATAACCCATCAATTCATTTCACTGGGCCGTGCCACTACCAACAACAGACTCACTTTGTCCAAATCCCTTCTCATTCAAACATGGAGTCGCTACACAGATGAAAGGCTTTTTGTTTAATTATTTTATTTTGTTTAAATTGATGTTTTTTAAGAAGAAGAGAAAATTTGAGGTCACTATTCTAGATTTTCACCTCCAATGAAAATTTGATTTAAAGAAAATATTGTTTACACCACACATTTCCATTTTCTTTTTTTCTTTTTTTTTTTAATTTTTATTTTTTAGTTTGTTTTGCTTTACAATACTGTACTCATTTTGCCATACATTGACATAAATCAGCCATAAGTGTACCTGAGTTCCCAATCCAGATCCCCCTCCTCCCTCCCCACACCATCCCTCCGGATCATCGCCGCCCATCNTTCAGCCTCCATATGTTGGAGTTTTTAATAGTTTTTCTCCTGTAATTTAGATCTACTCTTAACGCATTAAATAGCAAAGACAGTCTAAGTGGCCTACAGTAGATCATTTAGGGGCATATGTTTTAGAGATAGTGTGTTGGCTGACATAATCTATCAACTTTGAGCAGCTTTTTTTTTTGTAAGCACTATTTGAAAGTCATCTCAAAGATGAAATTCAAAGCTTAAATCTACATTTTATGTCCCATAATAAATTTTTCACAAGTGAAAATGAGCCCAGGTAAAGTGGATATGAAAAGCCTGAGAATAAAAGTTTTTAATCTTAGGAGAGTTAGAGTTAAAATGAGTTAGTGAGAGACAGCCTTTAAGAATTGTGTTCAGTTCTGTGCAAAGTACTATAATGACAATGTAATGACTTAGCATGAATTCTAAAGAGAGTAAATGGGAGAAAAAAGATACTAAACATCATGTCATATGCAAGTTTTTAAATAACAAGGCCAAATATACCTAGAATAAATAAATAAGTTGACACAGGAAATATTTCTTCAAATATTTGAGATGTCTTGTAAGAAAGGACATATGGATGCCAAATTTCACATCAATGATAAGAGAATTAGGTTTCAGAGTAGAATTGTTGCTCAATAGTAAGAGGGAAGCTCTGTATTTCAACAAAAGCTAACAAAAATTATAATGAATTTTATTAATTGTGTAGAATGAATATAAACAAATAATACTATATTTGAGTGTGAATAAAGCAAAAGATAATAACTCATACTAGGTAGAATTTCTTCATCTCAGTTTCTATGATATGGTGAAGTGGCATAACCAAAGATACTGATTTTTTTTTTTTTTAAGATTAACTGACTACACTAAAGTCTTTGACTCTATGGATCACAACAAACTGGAAAATTCCTAAAGAGGTAGAATACCACACCACCTTGTCTCTATCCTGAAAAGCAATAGCTAAAACCAGACTAGGAAAAACAGACTGGTTCAAAATTGGGAAGGCAGAATGTCAAGGCTGTATATTATATGCAGAGTACATGTTGCAAAATTCAGGCTAGATGAATCACAGACTGGGATTAAGATTTTTGGAAGAAATATCAACAACCTCAGATATGCAGAAGATACCATGCTAATGTCAGAAAGTGAAGACGAACTAAAGAGTCTCTTGATGAGGGTAAAAGAGGAGAGTGAAAAAGCTGGCTTAAAACTCAAGATTCAAAGAACAAAGATCATGGCATCCAGTCCCATCACTTCCTGGCAAGTAGATGGGAGAAAAATGCAAACAGAAACAGACTGTATTTTCTTGGGCTCCAAAATCACTGCAGATGGTGACTGCAGCCACAAAATTAAAAGATGCTTGCTCCTTGGAAGAAAAGCTATGACAAATCTAGACAATGTATTAAGAAGCAGAGACATCACTTTGCCAACAAAGGTCCAATAATCAAGATATGGTTTTTCCAGTAGTCATGTATGGATGTGAGAGCTGGACCATAAAGAAGGTTGAGTGCCAAAGAACTGATGCCTTTGAATTGTGGTGCTGAAGAAGACTCTGGAGAGTCCCTTAGACAGCAAGGAGATTAAACCAGTCAATCCTAAAGGAAATCAGCACTGAATATTCATTGGAAGGACTGATGCTAAAGTTGAAGCTCCAATGTACCTACCACTTGATGCAAATAGCCAGCTCACTGGAAAAGACCTGGATCTTTGTAAAGCTTGAAAAAATAAGGCAATAGAGGATGAAATGCTTACGAAGCATCACTGACTCAATAGATATGAATCAAGCAAACTCTGGGAGATAGTGAAGGACAGGAAAGCCTGGCATGCTGCAATGTGTGGGGTTGCAGAGTCAGACATGACTTAGTGATTGAATAACAACAATAACAAAAAGATGGGGCAGAAAATTTTACCACAAATGCTGTGCCAGATAGCTACAGAAATTATTTGCAAATTATGGGTTGTAGTCTATTACTAGACTTGAAACCAATTTAGGGAGTCAGATGAATAAAATGGAATAGGTAAAATATGGGAAATTTCAACTGAAAAGGATAAATATTTAGTAAAATCTGTGTGTGATGTGTGTGTGTGTACTCTGTAATGACATAAAGTCTATTTTCTACTGTGGATCATGTTGAAAAACTTTTGAAAATCACTTTCTTGGATCATGTCTCTATATGTAACTTGCACAAATTTGATTAAATTGGAGATGATGCAGTAGGAACATTCTTGTGAACAAGTGGTAAATTACCTGACTTTTTGTCAATGAATTAATTTAAATTATCTTATTTTATGTAGTCTCTTCATTGTTTTATATTAGTAGTCTTCTCCCATAGTGTTTCCCCCTTGAAAGTGACTTCAATGTTTTTGAGATTTGATTGATATCCTTTTAAACATAAAAGTGCTTGTGGAATAAAATTTCATGCAGCTATAGTTAAACCCTTGGGTTAAATGTTCATATAATTTTGAGTTTTAATCAGAACTAAGTTGAGACAAGTTAGTGAGAGAATGAGCTTTAGAACAAGACATACCTGGGTTCAAATATTAACACTTAGCAGATTTTACTTAACCTTGGACAAATTACTTCACTTTTCTTCTCCTGTATATATACATATGTGTGTGTATGTTTTCATAAAGTTCAATTTCTACGTCATGTTCCTCCACTGCTAACTAACTTCATTAGTGGCATTTAGATCACAGAGAACACCAGTACCTTTGCTCTTTTTAGTGGAACTTCAGGAAAAATGTTAAAAAAGAAGGAAGGAAGGAAAGAAAGAAGGAATAAAACAAATGGAGTCAAATTCTGTTCCTCAGTGTAGTGTGTAGGATTATACTATCTGCTGTTGAGGAGATTATTCCAGTCTATTTGTGAAATCCTTTTCTTAACATGGGCGTTTGAAGACAGAATAAGATTGGGAAGGAAGAAAACAAACAAGGAAAATTTTTCCTGATGGAAAAAATTGATGGGATTTTCAACAAGAATGCTATTACAGCACATCAAGATAGGACTGTAGCTATGATATTCAGATAGAAGTATCATGTAAGAATTGAGTATTATTTTGGCTAATGACAACTATGTTGTGTGTCCTCAGATATCCTGTATTTAGTTTCAGATGGCACTAAGTAGTGGAGGTTTAGAAATTTAGTGCTCTGTGTTTTATAAGGAGCCTTAAAGACAGCCCTCCAAGCTATCAACCAAGACTTGCAAAAGAAATATTATTTTACAATGAGATTTAAAGACCCTAGGTATAAGGCTAATTACTACAATTTGTTTGTAACAGAGCAGCTTGAATTAAGATGTACATACATTCACACCATATATGTATATGTGATTGTATTCGATAATCTCTTAGAGCTGGCTTAAACTGACTCATAAGAAAAAATTTTTCAATTTTTAGGAAGCTTTCAAATTAATTATTAAACTTAAATTGCATAAATGTACATTTTAATACATTATTTTTTAAGATGCAAATCCTTTAAATACTCAAACTTACTTCCTAGTTCCTGTATTTTGCTGTTATCCATACCCTTAAGATTATATATTCTATTGTTTCAGCATGTTATAAATAAAATACAAGGACTTTCTATTGCCCATTTCTCCTTAATGTCCAGTAATATACTCTTAGCTTTAAGTAAACATAGATGGGAATAGTTATACCACAGAATTGGCAAATCAGGGCATTTTTTTGAGTCATTTGTTATATAATTGCCATCATGCCAATGGGTTTTTGTCAACTGATTTCACAAAATATCAGTGGCATGCACTTGTCTGGAAAAGTCCAGACCAGAAATTTCTACCTATTTGAATTTCATTAATATGCTACCCTGCCTATTAGTGGGCAATGGCCCCTTTAGAGGGAAGTTTAGAAGACTACTCTTCTAGGAGAACTGAAGCCCACAGTATATGTCCCTATCTCATTCTGCTGCCTGAGAACAACGGAAAAAAAAAAAAATGCTGTCTTTTTTTAGATAAAAAAGCATAACCAACCTGAGCGGCATCATGAATAATTCTTGAGACAATCAACAAAAACTTGTTTGCCATAGATAGCCATATATAAACTTAACTTCTGTCCATTTTAATTTTTTTCTTCTATCAAAATGAACTTGTTTTTCCTCAAGTTGAATAATCTACTCTTGTGCAATTTTATCTGAGATTCAGATAAACATGTTTCACAAGGGAGATTTCCATAAGATTGCCTCTAAGTCATGGCTGATCCATCAACATGTTCCTTTTACTCTTCCTTCACTTGAAAAGTTTTCCTAAAAACAATAGCCTTGTCCTAACTCTGAAATTTAGTGAAAATATCAATATGTAACAAAGTAAAAAAAAAAAAAAAAAAAAAAAACAAAACAAAAAAAA